>CANUEY010364073.1:0-58038 GCA_948099555.1 Croton setiger
ACCAGATCTCTCTATATATATATATATATATATATATATATATATATATATATATATATATATTTATACATATATGTATAACTCTTCTTTGTTCTGCTGTTCTGAAATTTATCACTGTTGTTTTTTTACATATATTATAACTAAGCTTTAATATCTAGGAATTTTATCAAACAGGTATAATTTCAGAAAAAAATAATTATGTTTTCAGGGAATTTGCGTATTTGGATACTGAAAGCTCATTATTTTTATTAGTATATTAGTATTTGATGTTTTTGTTGTGTTTTCATGATGTTAGGTATAGAGAAGGAAATTGGAGCCTTGCAATTAGAGGTAAATTGATAGATTTCAGTGACTACATTTGGTAAACTGTAGCTGTTAAATCTAACAAATTATCGCCTTGGCAGGAAAAGAAGCTTGTTGCTGAGATAAAAAGAACTGCTAAGACAGGAAATGAGGTAATTCATGCGTTGTCATTTGAGTTGGATTCTTCAATTCCAAGAAATTTTTTATTTGGTAGATAATTTTTCTTTTCTCAAGAACTATTTTTCAAGTTGGGGTTGAAAAGAACCACATTTTGATAGCATAAAGTATTACAAGTCAAGATAGATTATCATATTTATATGAACTCATAGCATGTTCACTGGTTTCCTTTTTTTTTTTAATTGGGTATATTATTTCATATTTTCTAAAAGTTCTTGAATAATTGGTGACAAGATGAAGTGGCTGCTTCAGTTTCCTGTTTAAGTTTAGTTGTTTTGTTGTTCATGAATTTTGTGGTTTTCTTATTAGCTTGTTTCTTTAAGTTCAATAAAGTATTCTTTTGCTTTTTTTTATTCCTTATTCCTCTGTTGGAGTTCAGGTACCGCAAAGATTAGGAGGATCGTTAATCCCTCTGTCTTAATTTTGTACCTTTTTACTTTGCCTTAATGGTTGAGAAGCTTTGAAGTTTACATGAGAATTAGAAATTTGCTTGTCTAAGCTTCCTTTTGCCCATTTTCTGGTTTACATTCACTTGGAATTCCTTATAGGACTTTGCAGAATTTAATGCATCAAACATAATTCTGGATTAACCTTTTTCACACAGATTTTGCCCTAAATACTATAACTTAATTCATTACTTCCAGAGTGAATTTTAAACCATAAAACTCAAATTATCCCTGAGTTGCAATGCTACTTTCTGATATATCTTAAAGCTTCTCTCATTTCATTGCCTTTTCCATTTCATATATATTTTGCAGGCAGCATCTAAAGTTCTAGCGCGGCAGCTTGTCAGGCTTAGGCAACAAATAGCCAACTTGCAAGGTAGTCGTGCTCAAATGAGAGGCATAGCAACACATACGCAGGTATGCTATCTAATCAAACCTGTGATAGGAAGACATTTTCTCATCTATTTTTATCTTTTACTGCATGCACAATTTGCTCTAACCAGCATCATTTTGCAGGCAATGTATGCCCAATCTTCAGTGGCTAATGGTCTGAAAGGTGCCACAAAGGCAATGTCATCTATGAATAAGGTATGTAGATAGTAGGTTGGATATTCAGATGAATGTTTGTATAATTTACTATGCTAAAAGTGAATGTTGAATATTAGCTTTATTATCATTTTCATGATGTTACTGCCTCAAATTTTTGTTAATTGATATTTATTTGACCACGTGAAAAGCTAAATGAGTACATCTTTTTATTGTTAATTTGTGTCTTTTAATGTCTGTTGTTTTATTGGCAGCAAATGGCACCTGCAAAGCAAGCAAAGGTTATAAGAGAATTTCAGAAACAGTCCGCCCAGATGGATATGGCTGTAAGATCATAGCTCCAACTTGTAAATTTAGAATAAATCTTGCTCTTGTGCTTGCATATTGTGAATACTTACTGGTTGTCTTCTTGTGCATGTAGACGGAAATGATATCAGAAGCCATAGATGACGCATTGGACGATGACGAGGCTGAAGAGGAGACAGACGAGTTGACAAATCAAGTAAGCTACTACTTGGGTGCTCCTTTTCTTCTTTTACTTAAGTGTGTTATGATAATGATGATGGTGGTGAAGCTTTCTACAAAACCGTAATCCTTAAGATGGATTGGATGTCTTCTGTTCAGTTATTCAGTTTTTAGTCTATTAACAAGTCAATTATCTGAGGTTTATCTGTGTTCACATGTGCAATGGAATTTTCAGTATCCAGTATCTCCTTTCATAAATTTTCAGAACTGATAGTTAAGGAACATTTGTAGAATTATTCCTTCTTCTTCACTGTTTATGAGTTTTGTTTGTAGGTGTATGATGAAATTTTATTCTTCTCTGAACTCTTGCAGGTCCTAGATGAAATTGGTGTTGATGTTGCCTCACAGGTTGGTATCAATTGTAGCTTTGTTTAAGAACATTGTTTTCAGTGTGTTAGGCCTTTTTTCTGTACTTCTCTGTATCTCTCTATTTATAAACCAAGTGTTTTGACTTGAGTTGGAACTTGGCAGTTGTCAACGGCTCCGAAAGGTAAAATCGCAGGGAGGAATAAAGAAGACGTTGGCAGGTAATGTTCTTTCTTACATTTTGGTAGCAAGGGGTCGGAGGGTTATTTCAGCTTTTAAATGTTATGATGGAAGAAAAGAACCATATGAAGAATAGAAAACTGGGTGCTTTTGTTGCCTTTTAGCTCATTTTGATCATCTTGTTGCAGTTCTGGCATTGATGAACTCGAGAAGAGGTTGGCTGCTTTGAGAAACCCTTGAAAAGTTGTATGTTCTTATCTTGCTACTTAGCTTCTCCACATAAGCTGATTCTTCAAAGTGATTTGTGCTGTATATATTAAATCTTTCGCCATAGCCAATATTTCTCCTGAACATGGTTAGCTTGCAAGTTGTTATTTTATATTTACTTGTGTGATTGTACGTTTGTGTGAGCAAGGACTACAAGTTCATCAGTTAAATTTGAATACTCAAATCACCGTTTCCACTGCAAATCAGTGACGGAAAATCAACCACCCTGTAACCTTCAGTCTCACTGAGAGCTAATCCTCTTCCCAGACATTATTTTTGGAGGTTTTCCAGCGAACGGAAAAAGTGACTGTTCTGAGGGTTGTTGCCAACATGTGGCTCTACTAGCAATCAGAGTAGACAGAGTTAACTGCCCCTCCCTCTGAGAGCAAAGCCTCATCATTAATTACTCTCATGTCCACAAGGGCTGTCGCCGACATAAAAAAAAATTGTTACAAGTGAGATCACTGGCTCCGCTTCTGATCAGAGCGAGGACGGAGTAAACCACCCTGAAACCAACTAAGAGCAAAGCCTCAGACTTGAACTGACGACGTAATCCGGAAGTTTTCCGGCGAACCGACAAAAAGAAAAGAAAGAGAAAGACCAGAGGTAGAGACAAGTATAAAGATTTGATCTCCTGTCGTTTTAATTTATATTTGATGAAATTAAACTGCAATTCCTATTTTACCCTCAATGTACTTCCTTCCTACATGTACTTCCAGCTAATGTATAGAAAAGTAATTTTACTTCGCTTTCAAATGTTCCCACGGTTTTTTTTACTGCTGAGTTGGTTTTTTTTTTTTTTTTCTGATCTCGAAGTAATAAAAAGTATTTAAAAACAACAGCGTAAGTAAAATTAGACGTGGCCATGGTTCGGCCCGGGCCGGTTCCGGGCCACGGTTTGTAAGATATACAAACCGCAACTGGTCCGCCCGAACCGGCGGTTCAGGTTAAACCGGAGATTTAGGACGGTTCGAAGACGGTTTAGGTTGATTAAATCAGCGATTTATCCACAGTTCGGGTTTTAACGGGTTCGATTCCAAATTTACTCAAACTTGAACCGGCCTGTACTCCGATCAGTTCAGATTACGGTTCACACGGGCTCGGTTTGCTAACGGTTCGGGCCGATTCAAGCGGACCGACCGGGCTGAACCGACCCATGTCCATGTCTTAAACGCCTCGTTTTGGCAATTTGTACAGTGTGTGGGAACGTGTCGTTCGTTAAGTGAAAACAAAAACCTCAAATATAAACACGCTTGTAGACGATCCAACACTAATTACAGGCAAATTCAGAGTGCAGGCAGGGGTTATACTTCAATTTCTCAAGATCAATTCACTTCAATCGTTTATACCAATACTCCAATCATCAGTTTCTTGATTAGTAACTGCAATATTTTCATTTAGCTTCCTAATTCAATTCTTGATTAATTATGACATAATCCCACTTACTAGTTATTAATTAATAAGCATATGTAAATCAGAAACAAACATGAAGAAGTAGAAAATGGGATAAGCTTATAAGCTTCAGAAAACATCATCTGAGTCCCATATGGATTAGGGACTAAGTAGGGCAGGAACTAAGTAGGTAATGTTGTTCTCCAACTGAATCCCATATAGACAAGATTATAAAATTCCAAGATTCCTTGACATGGAAGAAGAGTATATAGTATTTTAGTTATGATGCTTATGCATCATCTTCTTACTAATAACATAAAATATTCTCTCATCATCATCGTCGGTCACTTCCTTAATGAGAGGAGCTCAAAGCTCCGGAAAGTATCCTCACGGCCGCCTTTAGAAGCCACCATACCACGAGTATGAGATGGCTTAGGGTCATACCCGGCAGGTTGGAGTCTCTGGGACGAGGTCATACGGCTACTGCTAGAGTGTAATCTGCTAGAACGGAATTCGCTTGGTTCCCCTGAGGAACTTGGCCTACTGTTTGACATCACAGCTTTTCTTGAGTTGCTACCATATCGAGAAGAACTCCGCCCTTTCTCCTGCTCAGGTTGCTGCATATGCCAGTCAAATATGGTAACCAAAAAGCAATTGAAACCGGATATATAATAACCAAGTTTGGTTCTTTTCATCGACTGGATTAAATTGTTCTTGAGAAATTCATATGTTCCTCCTTTTTCATTTTCATAGTGGAAAAAAAGTATCTTTATCAGTTAAATGAGTCACGATGAACTTACAATATCTGAAGACCTGTTTCTGGAATTGTCCAGCGGAATTGAGCCAGATATCTTTCTTGTAGAAAATGCTTCAACTGCACCAGACAATCTATCTCGAATCTCTTTCCCGACTGAATAAGAATATCAAATGACAGATATCAATCTATGAGAGAAACAAATAAACAACTGCTAGTTCATGAGACTATCTAAGAGCATAGTCAAAAAATTTCAATCATGTGCGGTGTGCAGATTTGAGTGTAAAATTGAGAATAAAGGCCATTTTCACTGTTATTTCACTTCAACGTCTATACATTAGACCATTTTATGATCGCAAGTTGCATAAAATTTACACCAGATTTGAAAATTGAAATCCCATTTCATTTAGCAAAATACCTGAGAACTTCTCTGTGGGCCTTTCTGCAGATGGTCCTGCATGAGCTGGTTTCGCACTAATCTGAAGGAGTCAAAGTGTAAAAGTAAGCAACATAATTGTGGAGGTGCCAGGACTGAAACCAAGGCCTACCTACCAGTTACCAAGCACTCACCCGTCCTCGAGAGCTGGAACTTATCTGAGGGTACTTCAAAACAGTCCAGTCAAAGACATAATCAAACTGATAACCTGGAGAGCAATCATGCCAAGGTTCAAAATATTAAGAAAAGGCAGGGAGGAGTTTTAACACATGTAACAACTTAAATAAGAAAATTCCAGCATTTCACCTTCACGAATAAACAAATCTCGAAATAGCCTCTTCAAATATGAATAGTCAGGCTTATCTTCAAACCGCAATGACCGGCAGTAGTGGAAGTATGATACAAATTCAGGATGGTATGATTTACACAGCACCTGTTATGTTATACATGAAAAATAAGTAAAATCAAGGTTTTATCTAAAAAGGACGAGAAAAACACCACACTGAGCTTCCAAAAGTTAGGCCAAGATACGGAGCCAAAAATAGCCGATATTTGTTAATCATGGATACAATATTCAGATCGGTACATGAGGAAAAAAATTGATCATCACGCTGTCTGCATTCCCAAATCATCAGGCAAACTTATATAATAACATTCCCATGATATATATTTTTCTCCGCAAAAGCAAATTTTAGCCTTTATACCACCATAAAGGTAAGCTTTTTAAGTGCTGAAGTATATTATAATATGAAAGATGTAGGGAGCAAACTACAATTAGATTTTTAAATTTTCAGAATAAAACTTTAGCTTAAGCTTAAATATTAGGTACTTCAAGCATAAAGTAGTCAAAAACCTCAAGGACTGAAATAACTAATCTCAATACAGTAGAAATGAAAATGAATGCAAACTATAATGGGGCTTTTAATGGTTTATTCATGCATCATGCGAGGATTGAATATATATGATTGTTTAATGATTGATGTTAAATTTGTTCTGTGCTATCTTGTGACTTGAATTAAAAGCATCCAACAGATCAGATCTGCATCTAACACACGCAAAGGAAATCAAGGTTGCCTTTGCATAACTCGAATAACGTTAGTACTAATCATCCAGATAAAACTAGCAAGGTACCGAACTTCGGATCTAGTGCACAAAAATATTTTTGAAAGATCTCTTATTCAATAAAATTTTGTTAATGATCTTACCTCTATGGGAGTAGAAACTTTCTTTTCACTGATCTTGTCATATTTTTGCTTTTTTGTGCCAGCTTTTAGCCCCTGCCATGGAAGACTGAAAAAAGAAAAGCGTACAAAATGAATTAGGTAAAAATGCTACACACACTATTTAACCTAAACTAGAAAATGTGAAACCAGAAATAAAACAAGAAGAGAAAGATGAATTAAGTGCATAGCTATTATATATCCCACCTTCCTCTTAGGAAATACATAAGCACATAACCAAGAGACTCCAAATCATCTCTTCTGCTTTGTTCTGCCAGAGAGATAAGACCATTAATTAAAATAATTAGCCTCAGTATGTTGTAAATGTTTCATAATTTGAAATTCATCGTCCCAAGTAACTCTACTCACCAACACCAAGGTGAGTGTTGACACTCGCATAGCGAGCTGTGCCAGTCAGGTTTTTGTTTTCTCTGGAACAAAAATCTCATAAGTTTAATCAAACATCAAAACTTAGAAAAATGGTGCGAGAGAAATAAAAGCAACACTTAGACGTGCTAAATTCATTTTTTGGAAAAACTATGAAGCTAAGATGTTGTAATGTGCCATAGAAACACAGTTTATCAAGCCTGGAGTTCCTAATGCTTTTTCTAAACTAAAATAAAGCCAAAACTTAGAGGCTTAATGAATTTCTGAAGTCTTACTCAAAAAGGATAATAAGCCTCTGCCTCCACTAGTAATGGCAATGATTAACTCATAGAAACCGAAGACATAAATTTGTTGTACCACAATACATTTACTGTACTGTTTATAGAGACATACCTGTACGGTATATGTTTGTGAGTCTGGAGATCCCTATATTTCTTTGCAAGTCCAAAATCAATGACATATACCTGTGACAAGGTTTGAACAAATGTAAAGTACGAACAAGCCCCGCAATGGAAATATTGTGTGAGCAATCAAATCCATAATGAGAATATTCAATAAAACAGTTGATAGTGCCAACTCAACACCATCATGCAGTACGGAAATGAACATAGTGTACCAACACTGCACAATGCAATACCAAAATGATGTATTCACAAGCCACTTCTAATATAACCCTAAGTATAATATAGCATATCATTTCTAATTAATGCATCTAATACCTTTACTATAAAGATTAATTACCAGCTAAGCATTTTAGCTGAATATTGAATTACTAGAGTGATAAAACCTGTCATTGCATGAAGCATGATTTCACATTCCTGAGCTCAAAATATATATATATATATATATATATATATATATATTAAAAAGCAAGAGAACCCGTACCTGATTTGCTTTGCGGCCTAAGCCCATTAAAAAGTTGTCAGGCTTTATATCCCGGTGAAGAAAGCCCCTCGAATGCATATATTCAACTCTATTGATCTGAAAATATAAAAAGGAGAAGAGAGCATTACCTTTACAGCTCAAGGAATCCCCTTTAACATAGATTTAGTCATGGATGCTTACAAGTTGATCTGCCAGCATCAAAACTGTTTTCAATGTAAATTTCCTGTTGCAATAGTTGAATAAATCCTCCAAGCTTGGTCCAAGAAGGTCAATAACCATGACATTATATTCAGACTCAACTCCAAACCATTTGAGATGTGGAATTCCAGCTTAATCAAAGGAAAAACAGATGGAAGTATTTATCAGAAGAAGATTATGTTTCCAGATGATTCCCTCAAGGTAGTCTCTAAAAAACTTCTATACAATATTTTATTTGAACGCATAAGATCCTTAACATGCATTTAACATTGAAAAAAAAAAAAATGGCATCTACACCAAAGCATGATTTATGCCATAACATAAAATTTTATTCTGGAGTTGCAATTTGTGTGTGTGAGAGAGAGATAGAGATGCACTTACTCCCTCCTTGAAGTAGCATATATAACTTTGACTCATATTGGAGTTGTGGATGCTTAGTCTTCACAGATTCCTGAAAATTGGAACAAAATAAAGGATCAGCAATTGCTCATTAGGATAAGATGTAAGCCTGTATACAAACAGACAAAAGGAGAAAGAGCACAACTTCTGAAAATCTTAGAATAAAAATGCTACATTTTAGACACAAGAAAAACTTGGTTCCCCATTCACGACTTCCCATTAACGAGAACGAAATTCAAAGTCAAAAACTTAGTTCAGGACCACAGACAGATTCCTCCTAGAATCTTACCATCATCCCTAACCTGCTTAATAAGAATGGAATAGAAGCACAGAATTCACTGGTTCACAGTATTGCCACACTGGCAAGAGACATGGCATCAAGTATATTATACCAGATTGCATTTTCAAAGAGGCACCAAAAGACTATTCCAATAAGATATTGTTATATTAATTATTTGTACAAAACTTCATCCATAATACCTATTCAAAACCAAAAGGATCGATGGTAATCTAAGAAAAAACTATCACTTTACAGAATCAATCAACCAGCATAGGATAGGAACTACAGAAAATGCTACTACTAACAACAGAAAAACAAGGAATCAAACTTTTTGACCACCACCCATTATGTCATACAGATGAAACAATAACATAACTCATCAGAAATAATGGCACTCCTGTAGTGCAAATCAACATCAAGGAACCACTTTTTTAAAAAAACATATCACACATACCAGCTTAACAGCAACCTCCTCTCCAGTTTGCACATTTACACCTGAAAAATAAAGTCAAAGAATCATCAAAGGTACTGCTAAAACAAGAAAAAGAAGTAAACTGAAGTCTGCCAATTGGGGGTAAAAAGGTGACAAAATGAAAATTAAAACATACCCAGATACAGCTCTCCAAAAGATCCACTCCCTATCTTCCTTCCCAGCTTAAACTTACCACCAACAGTATGGTCAATCTTAGACTTCTCCATAGCTAAACAACTCAAACCCACAAGTTAAAATCGGCTATCTTCACTGAGATTTGCTCCCAATTAGCTTTCCCTTGGGCAAAATATTCTATCCACCAATCGTTCAGCCCCTCAAAGCCGACAGATTTACCAAATTCACCGATTCTCAATTTTTTTCCCTTCTATATTACAAAGCGCTCAACTTTTTCACAATCCAAGCATTTAATTAACCTTAAATTAGAGGAAAAGATTCCCAAAACCAAATAGACCGAACTGATAATAATAAGAATCAAATCAATCTTAAATACAACCAAATTTAAAAAAAAAAAAATTAAAGGAAACTTCTTCCCTCTTTATTTAAAAGGGTTCAAAAAAAAAGGATCTTTACAATCACATGCTGAAGAGAATAATCCCAAATCTTAAAAAATGCATAAGAGAAATGAAAACCCTAATCAGAACAGAAATCAAGCTACATTGACCAGAAAAATCAAGTGCAAATGGGAGTTGTAAATCATCAATGAAAAACAAAATTGGGATATCCTTTAGATCTTTAAGAAGAAAAACTAGATTTTGGGATAAAATGGGAAAAAAATAAAAATAAAATAAAAGACAAAAAAAGAAAAAATCAAAATTAAAAAAAAAAAAAAGAGAAATTATTGATGTTGGTGATGAGAAAGAAATGAAAGTAATAGTAATGTAAGAAATGAGGAAGAGATTGAAAAAAGAAGAAAAAAAAAATATAGAAGGTGAAAGAGTTGAATATTTAATTAGTATTTTTATATATTTATTTTAATTTATTTATAATAATAATAATTAATGTTGTTAATATTATATATTTTTTGTTAATTAAGAATAAATAAATAAAAAAAGATATGAGGGGTGAAGCGAGACCTTCTCCATCCACCGCCTAACCTAACACGTTTGGGTTGCCAGCTTTCCTTTTAGCTTACAAAACGTGACAACCTATTAATGAATTTAATAAATTTAATTAAAGAACTAATTAAAATTAATTTTTTTAATTTCTAATCCTGATAAAGTGAAATTCATTTGTTTTCCAAGCTTAAACTACATGCGTAAGAACAACCTTCCCTTTGAAGAAGTTGTTGTGAAGGGTAGAGACTTCAGGTTGCATGTTGGAATGGCTTGTAAGGTTGGGAAGTTTGCTATCCGATACGAGCTCTGTAAGGTGTTGAAAGCTCAAGTCTTAGCTGATTTTGTTGCAGAATACACTGACTTAGATTAGAAGAAAGGTCGGCTGAAAAATGTGGAGGAAAGAAGTATAGCAAGAGATGTCGAGAATAACACTTGGGAGGTATGGATTGACAGATCATCTAACTAGGAGCGTGCTAGGATCTGGGTAGTAATGAAGGGTCCCCATAAGATGAAGACCAACTATGCTGCAAAATTGAACTTTTAGCCTATCGAATATGAGGCCTTGATCATAGGATTGAAACTGACTAAGGAAGTAAGTCCATTCTATTTAAATATATAATCTGACTCAAAACTAGTTGTTAGCCAAATGCAACAATAGGGTCTTGCCAAGAAAACATCATTTTGAGGCCACAAAGCTGGTCAAAAGCTTAGAAGAAAGTCATTTTGAGGCCACAAAGCTGGTCAAAAGCTTAGAAGAAAATGAAACCACGTGTAAAATCACACTAATTGGCCGAGAAAAAAATAAAGAAGTGAGTGCATAGGCAAAACAAACGCAAGGAAAGGGGAAGTATTGGTAATTGTTATGAAGTAATTGGGTCATCGTACTTTGATACAGTCGAGGTCACACTTATAGAAGAAGAGAAAATTTGGATGACTCGTATAATCAAGTATCTTACCAATGGGAGGTACCTGAGGATGGAGCTTAGGTTGTGAAGTTAGCAAAGAAATCAGCGATATACTTTGTGAAAAAAGGAGTATTGTGTCGAAGGTCGGCATCTCACCCTTGGGCAAAATGTGTGGGGAAGGAAGAAAGCGAGTTTGTAATGAAGGAGATTCATGAAGACATGACAGGTGCGTATAAAGGGGCAAAATGGTTAGAAAGATTTTGTTACTGGGCTATTATTGGCCAACCTTGAAGGCGAATGTCAAGGGTTATGTAGAACGATGCAAGCAATGGCATAACCAACACCAACCGACGTATGATTTAAGGTCGTTTTGCTACGTGGAGAATAAATATTCATGTTCCTTTTCCAAATTTTAACTAATGAAATGAATTGAACCAATATCATACCTAACCGATTTGTCGGTTCATCTCGTGGTTAATTAAATTAACTTTAGCATTAATAACAAAGTATAAAATGAGTTAACGCGTGCAACGCATACTAAAAAAAAACTAGATCCAACAACGCATACGCTCATGGATATACACAATTTGCTAGGATTTCTTCGTATAAACGAGATGAAAAAAATGAACATTAACGTAAAATTACATATTAGTTCTTGAAATTTATTAATCTTTTCAGTTATGTCTTTTATGCATTAATGGTACTCAAATAATAATTTATTATTTTTATATTAATTTTATTATTATCAATATATAATTAATCAAATTAACTACAATATCATTAATAAGAATATAAAACGAATTAACTATAACGTTAGAAGTTAAACTCCCACTTTAGGAAAAACTGATGTGTTCATAACTTAACAAAATTAAAAGAAATTGACGAAAACTCAGAACTTAAGAGCATTTGGGGACCATAAATTATAAGTTTTGACATTAACAATACAAGCAATTTGATGCCATTTTGTACCTAAAAATCCTCTCAAAGGAGAGGGAACCATAAAACCAGAAAGCAACAACATAGAGTCTTTAAAAGGGTTAACAAAATAAGAAATTTAGCTAGGTCTAGGTGAACCAGAAAGGTACATATTCAAAGTTCTGGTCTGCCAAAATGAAGCATTCCCACCCCACAACTGCAACAAATAGCGAGCAGCAAAGTACAGATCCATGGAAAAATGCAATACCCAGACAAAATATTGGTAGCTATAGGATTAAGAGTACCTTCATGTCAAAGGTTAGGATCAATGTGACAAAGCAAAAAGATGAAGACAAGTATTTAGCATTCAAGTTTAATGAATTCTTATTGTCGTCATCCAAGTTCTGTAACAAAATATAGCACAGCCAAAATAACAGAATCTCATATAATCATTTTATCGAACACCTCTTGAGCAACTTTCATGAGCCAGCCAAATTTAGCTTTAAAATCTCCAAACTTCAAATTCGCAGAACAAATTAGCAAAAACAAATTGGGTATTTGAATAAACTGGGAGATGAACTGTTGTTATATCTTGCACTCTACAACAATCTATAGCAGCTCAAGCAAATTAACTCTAATAAAAAAGTTAATTACATGTATATTATGATGATGATGATCTATCTAGACTGAAGTGAAGTCCAAGCAGAAGCAGTAAACAAACTAGTATCTTTCCATCCGAGCTTCAAAGTGCCATCTCCTTGAACAAGACTATAGCCATGAACAGGTGGAAACATATTCAATATAAGTTGTGCTTGCGCCATTGAATTTCCACTCATAGGAACTTGCATAAATGAATTGTTTCTTATTGCTAATTCACTTCTCCAATGCCTAAACTTGTCTTCTCCGCTTCTTGTTGGCCCTCCTATTGCCAAAATGTTATTAATTTCTCTGTACAGAAGACTATGCTCCACTTTATACCTATTATCATCTTCACTTCCCAAAAATGCACCTAGTGAATCAAATAAGGTTGAGTAATAATGAAGCGAACCCACGAATCTGTCTAGAAATGACCCTTCGTGAGAAATTTCTTGTTCGACTAATGTTATCACTCTAGGGGATAATTCTTCAAGCAGTCGCAATGTTTTCCAGTCTAGTCCGGTTGCATCATACAGTGAATGTTGGAGCCAATGCACAGCTACTGTTTCTCCTCTTCTTAAATGCATCATTGATAGATCGATTTCTCCGAATTTCTTAGCAATTGGATGAAATTCAAATGACAATCCGAGCCTTTTGGCAAAATTTGAGAGTTGTTTTCCTGTTTCTACTAAGACTTCCATGGAAGTGCCTAGACCGGTCATTCGCACCTGTGGAGGACCTTCCATTCTTGTAGCAAGAATGTGAAATAAGGCAGGCCATTGCAGACCTTGCATAATATCAAGATCAATTATGTGAACCCGTTCACGACGTTGAAAGGCTTCGAGAATCGCCTGATTGGAAGTGAAATGAGCGAATTTGATGAACGGAGAGATATTGTTAAAGATTTGAAAAGATGAATGAACAAGTTTGTGATTAATCAAAGGAGAGCAAATACCTAACCAAGAATTTATAACCCTACTAGACATTGCCTTAGCAAAATAGGCTACAACTCTTTCGGCACAAGAAGGACCATATGGAGAAGCCATTTGTGTTAACTCAAGTAACATTCTATGAGCTTCACCAAGATTATCAACAGAAATAGCAACTGCACATTCTAAAAGAAGAGTAATTAGGTTTAACCCCTGTTCATCAACCCTAGTTAACCCTCCTCCATTACTATCTTCAACCTCATTACAAATACTATTATTCAATTGGAATTGATTTTCTCGATCAAAATAACTCCTCCTCATGGATTTTCTTGGTCTAAATTGATCAAGACCATTACTACCCATTAAGAAGTTATTATTTTCTTGATCACAAACCATCATTCTACTGGTATTTGGGTTGCTTTCGCTCGTCGTAATTTCCGGTATATCATCTATAAGTTGCTGTGTGACATGTTCAACCCATTCAGAGAGTTCATTTCTCTCAATTGTAGGCTTAACAATGGCGGCATTAGTGTTTACTATAGATGATGAAAACCCTAAAGAAGCATAATCCCATGGTTCATGAGTTGGCATCATATCAATTGCTCCATGAACCACTTCATATCCTCCTTTCATTTCTATACTAAAAAGAAAATCAAAAGATAATAGGAGAACAAATTACGATTAAGATTAAGATTAAGACTTTAATTAAGCTATAATTAGCTTAGGAAGGAAAAAAAGAAGTGAAGGTGGGAGGGAATTAAGAAGAGTTAAGGATCATTTTTAAAGGAGGAAATCAAGAAAATGGTGAAATTAAGAAAAATAATGGCATGGCCGGCATAGCTATACATATAGAAGAAGATAAATTACTAAAAGACAATAAAACCACGTAAGTTTGGTAGTGATTTTATAGAATTATTACATGAAATTGAGTTAAAGATTTTAATTAATCATATAAGTTCTTGGATTTAATTGTTTTCTGCAAAAAGTAATACATGCAGATTAAGACGTTGTTAATTATTTTTTTAAGTAGAATTAGAAAGATGGAGAAAGAACAACTACTCACATATATAATACTAATTTAAAATACTAAATTATTAATTATGATTAAACAGAAAAATAATTAATTAGTAATTAATTGATAAATAAGTGCATAAACTATTTGATAGCTTATAGCAAGTATATATTTGGATGTTTGAATGATTTATAGTATGTAAATATTATGAAATTAATTTTAAAAAATATTTATATTTATTTTGTGAATGACACGTTTATAATTAATTTTTTTTTTTTAAAAAAAATCCTTATAGTAGGTAATATATGGGGGAAATTTTTTCCATGTCATTAGACAAGCTTGTCTCTTTTGACTATGACGTGCATATGTAAAAATATTATAATATTTTTAATGAAATTTAATATTAACCCATCAATCTTAAACCATAAAATTAAATTTATACATAATTATTGTATTGATTTTGTATAATTGTTATACTGATTTGTATTAAAATTATACAAATTTCGTTTTTTTTTTTAATAAAAGGTTCGAAAATGTTATTAAAGTTTAATGAGTCAATTTTTCTTAATTTTTTCCTGCCTTATATCCGTTTTTTAAATTAAAATAAAAAGCGGATCTATTATTATATATATTCATATTTTATTCGTTAAACGCTTGCTTGAGCAAAAATATGCCAAAACCCCAATATCTAAATCCCAGTGGCAAACCAATTAAATTAATTAATTATATAAAAGTAAATACACTTTTTTTAATATATTATTATTATTATTATTAATTAAATAATGTACACATTCTTTAATATTGAGCATGCAGATCAATCGGTAAAATATTTTTTTATTTAATTAAAAGTGTCAAATTCGAGAATCGAAAATACAGTTGCATTAAAATTTGATAGAAAGAATTTTATTGTTCTTAATAGTTATGTTCAACTCGAATTCAGATTAGTTAACAATCGCGATTTGATATTCTAAAATATATACCCTTCTCCTTCACCACCACCACCATAACAGCATTGTATTATATAGTTCCATCTGCATCAAACCAGCAAAGATATGTAAGGAAATGGGAATATTTCAAAAAGGGCATTTCAGAACTTGGTCAATAGGTCCAATTCCTTGTCAACAAGTCTTGGCCTGCTAAGAATTTTGTATCAGTCTTTTCATAATTATGTCCAACCTTAATTAATTAACTAATTAATTTTGTTTAATTTATTCCACTTGCCATTGCTTCTACGTTATACTATAGTTTCTAAACATTTTCTTTGTATGTTTAATTACGTTTTTTAAGGATTAGTTTGAAGGATTCTTCGTCTTTTAAGTTAAATAACCAGTCAAAGTCTTCTATAGATGATGACTGCAAATTGGCAAGATTTGTTGACATATGGAGGACTCAGGGCAGCTATAGACCCACCATAACCAAAATAGATAGACTCAGTCACACTCACCTCACACAATATTTACCAATAATTCTCTTTTGGGTATGGTTCCATTTTTTTAAAATCGTATTTAAATATATGATTAAGAGGTTATACAATTAACGACTCGGTTTTTAATATGTATTCAGCAAAATTAGCTGATTATTAGCTGATTATTAATTCTCTAATCTAAAGGTATTCATTTCGATTATAGAGTAAAAATCATCACTAATCCTAGATGTGGCCATGGGCCGGTTCGGCCCGCCTGAACCGGTCCGGCCCGTCGAAAAACCGTAACCGCCGAAACTATAACCTGAACCGGCCGGGTTCAAGAAATTTTGAAACCGGAATCGTGAACCGGCCTTGAACCGCCGGTTCCGCCTCTCAAACCGCCGGTTAACCGGTCCGCTACCGAACCGGCGGTTCACCGGCCGGGCGGTTCGGTGGGCCGGTTCCGGTTCCACCTCCCTTGAACCGTGGCCCGGCGGGCCGAGGCCCGGAACCGGCCTGTGGCCACCTCTAACTAATCCCATGATTATACTGAGCACAAGCACAGCCTGTCTGGATTATCTCTGATAAAGCAACATTTCCCAGTAATTTAGAGATGCTATGTTTATGGACACACAAAATCACTCCACTAAAAGTAAAATAAACAAATATATAAGCATCAATTTAAATGCATGTATTCGTATTAAGGGTATGAGTTAAAACAGTGTATTTGTACAACATTTTGGCAGTAAAATGATTAAAAAATAATAACAATAATAAATTACATTCCAGCAGTAAATGTAAATGTATTAATACTTCTTAATCTTACTACTCTACTGAATATTTCAGGCCCTGTTTTGGATCCATTATTATATTTATAACTAACAAGTTTTGGCATAACTGTTTGTTTGAGCAAGGTTGGAGCTAAAATACTTGCTTACAAACCTATCAGTGGCACTTTTGTTCAATTGTTAGAGATTCAGCAGCCTCTCTCAGACTTGTTAAGAACAGAAACTAATATATTGTGTAAGTAAAATTTTGCAGTTGGTTAATAGGATGGAGGAAGTGAAAACATAGGCAGGATTTGGAAGTTTAGAGGGATTCCTTCTGTTTTTCAGATATTTCTAATTGGGGAGGCAAAAGATTAAGAAAACTCCCCTGAACCGATTGCTCGCTTGTCGTATCTGATGATTCTGATGTTTCTGAATCCACTTCTGCATAAATCAACCCCAAATTAGTTTGAGAAACAGAATGTGATTATGTTAATCAAATTTATGAAAATGGATATTATAAAGAAAGCACTTTCCCAAAGGAAAACAAATAGCCTACCGAAAAGTGACTTCACAGAAGGCCTCTTTGATTTGGTGGTTTTCTTCTTCAAGTCAGCTGAGGAAAGGGAAAAATAATTATATCAGAAGGGAAGAAATCAACCAAATTCTAAATTGAGAATACCTGAATCTAACTGAAAACATGTGTCAAACTTGAATAAACTTATCTCAAAAAGAAAACAGAAGCATAAACTTATTTTATTGAGTGGATAACCAAACTTACTCATTCCAGGGACTTGATAATCATTCACTATTTCAAAGTTCTTGTATGTATAACCAACAAAATTGAGGTCTTTAGATGAGAGCATCTGCAAAAAAGAATTGAAAAATAAAAATAAAAATAAGGGTTGAAGCAACAGTCAGGATTCCTCAGAAACAGAAATCCATAAAAATTAGAGCAAAAACATAAACCTTGGATAATGCCTATGATGCTACACAACACACACTTACACCAAGATCTATACAGCCAGAAACAACATTATTCAAAATGAATTTCTATTAATAATTAGTCAAGTGTGAATTAAACAAAACAAAGCTCAATCCAGATTCCGGGCACATTTGTATTTTTAGTTTAAAGGCAAAAATAAGTTTCTAAAGGAATAAACGGAACTTCATAATAATGTGGTACAATGCAGATTCTAAGCTGAATGCAAGTTGATCAAAACTCAAAGATAGGTTAAATAACTGACCTTTCTCCATGGACCGGTTTTAGTTGTACTTTGAGTTTGATTCTCAGACTGCTCAGAAGGGAAATGAACATAATGAGGATCATAAGTCCATATAGGAATATTCATAACAGTAATGAGGATGTGATATATCTATACCTCTTCAAACTTCTCAAAATTTTGTGTGTCTAGCTCATCCTTGACCTCAGGGATAAACGCAGCTTCCATCTGATAAAGCTTATCCCATTCAATACCTTCAAACCATGGATGCTCCTGCAAACAGAAATGCAGAAATTAATTCCTTACATTTGCTACTAGCTTATCTAGCAAATCTAAGTATTCAGAAAAGGACACACCATACAACACCTTTATTTCATCTGCGCCTTTCGATCCCAATCTCTGGCTGACATTACACAAGAGTTTGTTAACAATGTCTTTTGCCTCTGGAGATAATTTTGCTTCTTCTGGAAATTTCAAATGAGTTCTCCAATTTACTATCTGCGTAAAGATAATAGTATTATAATATTATTAACTATTATAATATGTTATATACATTTCCCTGTTAAATTGTTTTTCTAAACCTTGTTTTATAAGGGGGAGGTTTAGAATTTTATAGATAACCAGCTCTAGAAAAACAAAATATCAATGCTTTTATGATTGTCCAGCACTTATGATTAAAGCACTTATAGAGGCAAGTTTTAAGTAGCAGAACGAGAGAAGTTTACATATAAATAAACAACAATCAAGATTGAAAAATATTGACATAAAAGCACTACCTTTCTACATGTGGACATTGGATCATCCGAATAAAAAGGTGGATATCCCACAAGCATCTCATACATAATGGCACCAAGTGACCACCTGTGATTCACACAATAACCAATAGCCACAAGTATAAATTACTAGAATCAAATTAGAGCTCTTTGGCCATCTGACAAATCCTATTTATTATTATTATTATTTTAATGAAGATAGACATTAATTCATTCTTTATCAAACCTAATAACTTATCAATACTATATAAAAGTGATAGTTGACATCCAACTGAATTCCATTTTAAAACATAAAACGGAGCAGAAAAATGTATAATATAATTGAAGCACTACACCTAAATGCCCCATCCATAAATTTGCATGAAAACATACCAATCACATTCCATCCCATAACCTTTCTTCAGCAATACTTCTGGAGCAATGTAGTCAGGTGTACCAACAGTGGAATAAGCCTGCAGAGACCACAAACTAACAATTAGGGAAAAAAAATGAAAACAAAGAAAAAAAGAGGAAAAGGGACAAGCATGTGAACAGGTAGCACAGATATAAATGATCACACAGCCTTTAGATACTAACAGCCTTAACTTACAAGCATTCTTCTGTTCTTCTGCCAATGTTGTAGTTGCTCCTGTTGTGTGCGCTTTGGTGCTACAGAGCCTTCATTCTGTGGACTGCCATTCTGGTTGCTGCTCACTACTGAAAAATCTCCTTCTTGAATGGTACTGCAGTCTAATGGTTTACATAGACCAAAATCAGAGAGCCTCAAGTGTCCATATCTATCAAGTAGCAAGTTGTCGGGCTTGATATCCCTAGAACAAATGATTGCCAAAAGCATTTATTCAAGAAAACTGAATCTAAAAGTTGCACTACAATACAACATATTAAATTGTCAATAATAAAGATAAGAGAATTGCACAGACCTGTGAATGTAATTGTGTTTATGTATAGATTCAATTGCTAACACTGTTTCCGCAACATAAAATCTAGCTTCATCTTCTGTCAAGGTATCTTTCCTCATAAGTAAAGTCATCATATCTCCACCAGGTAAGTATTCCATGATGAGGTATAGATACTCCTCATCTTGAAAGGAGCAATATAGTTTTACAATGCAATTGCTGTCAACCTCTGCAAGCAGATTTCTTTCAGCTCTCACATGCTCAACCTACAAAAGATTGCAAAACAATTGGTAATAAATATACGGCCAAAAAACTGGGCACTGAATTCAAGCAGTTTCGATGCCAAAAAAAAAAAAAAAAAGAATTCAAGCAGGTTCAGGTAACCCATACCTGGCCTCTACGAAGCATCTCAGATTTCTTGAGTTTTTTCATAGCATACACATGGCCAGTTGTCTTTTCTCTACAAACTCTTACCTGTCCAAAAACCAAAATTTAATACAACAATGAACTAATTGCTAAAGAAGATTTGATGACTAAGAATCTTATCCTCTGTTTGTTTATATAGAAAATATTTTCCTAGCAAAAATTTTCTAAACTTTGACAAACTTATTATAAAATAAATAAATAAAGCCTATAAACAAACATTTCTTAACCTGCCAATCAGAATCACCATTATCCAACACTAGTCACAAGCCATTACCAAATATCAACTTTATGTATCTTTTTCCTCATATGTAACAGAATTTAAAATAAGATGCAGATGCAGAGAGATTGGAACTAAGCTAAGGTGGAAAAGAACTGAAATCAGTGAATGACAAGACCCAAAAGTGGAAATCAACGAATCTCCACACTAGAAACAATCACATTTCACTGTACCACCTAAAAATGGGAGCAAAATTATGTATACCTCCCCAAATGCACCTTTGCCAATCATTGTCAATAATTCGAAATCCTCCACACCCATTTTATGCCTCTGAAGCCGCATGTATTCAGTTTCCTTCTTCTCCAAAAATTTAAGTAAATTATTCTGATCTTCCTCTGATACATCAGCATCAGCCAACTTCTTTTCCAGTATATTTCGTCTACAGAAAACCAAAAAAAAAAAAAAAAAAACAAAAATCATAAAATATAAAACTAAATATCAAACACCCAACCCTACCATAAAGCCAACATTAATCTATACCCTACATTTGACCCATTCTATATTCAAATTCAAAACATCATCACATTACAATTTCTTTTGTATACCTCTCCTTCCTCTCCTGCAGATTCTTCATTTGCTCTTTGTAATGGTTCTCAATATACTGTTTGGCAGCCGCAACTTTCTGCTTGGTAGTATTTGAGAGAGATTCATCATCTTCTGGCGATTTCATTTCTTCTTTAGATTCGTCAAACGGATCCTTCTTTCTGGTAGAAGTCCTTAGCTTGTCCCGCGGTTGAAATTTTTGAAACCAGCTCCTCGCTGAGTCCATTTCAAACTTCATCAACTAACATTGCCTAAAAACGAAAAACAACAAATCCAGCACAAATTATGTAAATACTTACATCCCATGAGAGGTCAAAATTCGCTTAAACTCCAACAAACGGCAATGAACTTCTTCAAGGTTTTACAGCAACCATCAAAAGAAATTATGAAAGAAAAAATAGCAGAGAATTCAAAAAATATAAAATTAAAAACCGAAAAAAAAAGGAAATAAAATGCAAAAAAAAGGAGATAAATCAAAACCCTAATGAAATGAAACGAATAAGATGAAACAAAAAAAAAAAAAAACAAGCTGATAAATCGGATTACCGCGAATTTGTGTCAGTTGATGATCAAAGAGCGGCGATTACGGTTTGTTGAGTCTATTTATGAGTTAATTAAAAGAGGATAACGAAATGAAAAATAGTGTTTGGATGCAGAGAAAATTAAAATGAGAATATTTTGTTGATGCAACGTGATCTTCTCTGGTTCTATAATGCGAAGAAGATTGTAGGAGTAGCTTCCATTTTATATAGGTTTTCCATCTTTTTGTTCTTTTAAAATTTAAATTATTATTATAATTATTTACTTTAATATATACACTATACACTAAACAGATTATTTTATTTTTTCGGTAAATTACAATCTAGTCCATTTTAATTTGATCCCATATCAAATTAACCATGGAGAATATATATTAAGCTTATTTGTCCGTTTAATTACATATTGATTCAAATAAACCAAAGTATAATTTTATCATTTTAAAAAAATTTAATCCAAATCGTTTGACTTTTTCAGTTGACTAACGTCCATTCTGGACGAAAGGACCTGATAGTATAATTTTTAAAACCTGAAAGAACCAATGATACAATTTTCAAAATAAAAAGAACTCAGAGTATATTATGCAAAACTTCATAGACTTATAAATAATTAGTTCTAAAATAATTTTTTAAACCAATATTTTTTTTATTATTATTAAATTTATTGAGATTATAAATGTGTACAACTACAATGCATGTGTGCGACCAATATTGATTCTATAAGATACATTGGGCCATAGTGTACTATTTTATTCAAGTGATGCATTATGCATGAACTTATTAGCATATCAAAATTTAATTTAGTACTATACTTAAAAAAACTAATTGGGTGCTTAAATATTTAAATTAACAATATAATATAATGTGTCTAATTAGCACTATACTATAGTAAATTAAAATTTGGGACACTTATAAACTAGTATAGGCTTGAAAAAGGGATATTTTTATAGTTAGTTTTGACTTTAAGTTGAAGTGTAACAATTAACTAACTCTCAACAAACTTAAAGACATTTACTGCGTTAGGCATTACATCCAAAATTGACCATTTATATAACCAACCAACCAACCTTTATCCTTAGTTTTCGCTTCAAATGTCTCTATATATCATTTATGATTTTGGTACACAAAGAATAGAGCAAACCTCAGAGAATGTGAAATTGTACGCAATACCTTAAATAAGATATGCCTCAGTTGATTTAGAGACACTCACTCTTTAAAGAATTAATTAGCTACTACATCTGCCTTTAGGAGAAATGCTTCCAACCACATTCAGAGTAGACGTGGCCACGGTCTGGGCTAGGCTGGTTCCGGGCCTCGGCCTCTGGGCCACGGTTTGTTAGACATACAAACCGTAACCGGCGGTTCAGGTTAAACCGACGGTTCAGCGGTGGATTAGGGATCGGCGGTTTGGGGCAGTTTGAAGACGGTTTAGAGCGGTTAAACCGGCGATTCATCCACGGTTCACGGGTTTTAACGGGTCTAGTTCCAAATTTACTCGAACCTGAACCGGCCCGTCATCCGGCCGGTTCAGATCACGGTTCACGCGGGCTCGATTTGCTAACGGTTCGGACCGGTTCAGCTACGGTCAGTTCAAACGGGCCGGCCAGGCCGAACCGGCCCATGTCTAATACAAAGAAACAAAAAATTGAATAAAAAAGAAGGAAAATGTCGAAATTTTCATGTTATATTCTTTATGATATACTCTGGTGTTTAAATAACATTTAGCTATTTGATTTTATTATTCTTTGACATAGAAATGTATAGCTGTTTGAATTGTTTGTCAAATAATGAAGTGTTGGCATAAACCAGTTTACACTAGATTACACAAAAACATTTTCTGAAAATAAATTTATTTCTTTGCCATTTCTACAATCCAACAAAAAAAATCCAACAATTTAGGCTTATATCGGGAAGTCACCCGCATTTCTCTAGCTGTTATTCAAATAGCTAACAGAAGGGAGAATTTTGGAGTCACCTGTGGTCGCATACAATCAGGCATTGATAATATAGGATCACCACCAGCTTCCCCATTTTCTCATGGAAGTCTTGGCCTTTGGTGTCTTCCATCACATGAAATTATGAACTACTCTCTTTCCCCAATCTAACTGAAAGTAGCTTTGAATTTGAAAATGGAGAGAGATCAGCGATAGTATGCCATGTGTCTGGATGACATGAAAGGAGAAGCACCGAAAGGAGAATTTTTTGGCTTTTGAGCAGCAGGGTTGATTGATTTCGCTTTCTCGCGCTTTGTTTCAGACCGGAGCCAAGACTCGACGACAGAGAGCAGATTGGCAGAACTTTTCAACTCACCAATTTCTGTTAACTTCTCAGCCCTCCTCAGCTCACCATCCTGAACATAGGCTAGATGTGTTGCCCATGTTTCCAACCAATCAAAAATATGAGTTGCATATACAATTGTAGCTCCTCTCTGCAATCAATGGATAAACATTACATTTTCATATTAGGTTATCTACCACATAACAGATATCATATAGTCCAAGGCTTACACGCACAATACAAAAGGAGACCAAGTCCATACACTTTGTGTTGTGTAAAGAACTAGAGATATTTTTTTCGGAAACAAAAATTTAGATAGTGTAGGCACCTTTCTTATCTAGCTTTCTGTCAGATTCAGGTATGGTCAGTACATGTTTGAGGATGCATAATACAAATGAGTAATACCTGTTCACATTCTTCCTTGAAGAACTCTAGCAAATCCATTCTGGCAACAACATCTAAATCAACTGTCACCTCATCTAGTAAAAGAACCTGAAACAGATAATTTTGGCACCTATTCAGTGAAGTAGAATTGAAATATTAAGAATACTATTCAATATCTGTTTCATATGGATAACTAAGATGCAAAAAAGGCATTAAAGCTAGTGATAAACAACTCAGACTAGCCATGACTAAGTTGCTAATAGATTGTGCTCAAGATGGTCAAAAGTGCACGTCAACTAAACGTAGAAACTCCGCAAGCACTCCACATAGCACGGTACTGAAAATCAGATTTACTGCAAATTCACATCAGGGCTTGCATAATGATACCTTAAATGGAAAAAGAAGACCCATACAGATCTGTACTCGACGCCGTTGTCCATCAGATACTTTATGCATGCGCCATTGAAGGTCGATATCAAGCAAGTCGATTAGCTTTTCTCTTCTAGCAGGATCAGCGCCTTCAACTGCACATTAAAGGAAAGAAACATTTGCAATTCGATTTCTTTGAACATTATAGTAAGAGATCATAAGAAAACGACGAAGGTACAATGCAACATCAAAAAAATT
Organism: Croton setiger; assembly: GCA_948099555.1. Taxonomy (NCBI): domain Eukaryota; kingdom Viridiplantae; phylum Streptophyta; class Magnoliopsida; order Malpighiales; family Euphorbiaceae; genus Croton; species Croton setiger. The sequence continues at coordinate 24,781 of CANUEY010364073.1, forward strand.
TTAAAGGAATGAAAAATACTAAAGACAATGCGTTAATTACCTCCAAATATCATATGTTCAGCAGAGAAGTCTCCTTGGAGCGGAATCTCTCCCTGAAAGACCACAATTCAGAGTAAACATAATCAGAGTTCATAGCACAATTGAGTGGTAGTGAAAATAAGAGAGTTATCACTAATCATCATTAAAATTTTCTAACTTCATTTGAACTATAATCTATAAACAAAAACTTATCATAATTTGATCCGCGGAAGAAAAAAGAAATTGAATTGAAAGAATGACAAAAAGCTTAAGCACAAGAGCTTACAGCAGATCCAACAGTTTTACTCCAAGAACCGCCTAAATAGGCTAATTCACCACTGCAAACCAATTGAGTATCATGAAAAGCCGAACGATTCAGCACTTGCACTACATTTTTTCCTCCTACCATATGCTTACCCGCCATAATCTTCAACAAAGTGGTCTTTCCTGTAACAGACTAGTAAATTAGTAACTTCCGACTACAAAAGCTGAAAATGCTGGAACTAAACTATTTAAATTTTACCGGATCCATTGGCGCCGACGAGAAGGCAGCGAGATCCAGGAGCGATATTGAGATTGAAATCGTAGAAGAGAGGAGATTGTACATCGTATGCGAATTGCATGCCAACCACTCTAATACTATTTTCTTTCTCATTCTCAGATTCGTCGTTTTTCCAAGCTTTTTCCGCCATTTTTGCTTATTCTTCTCCTTTCTGAATGGAATCGGGTGTACGGAATCTATAGTCTTGCTGTTGGTGATTCTATACACGTCTCCCTCTACTCCCATTTTCCCAGTAGATTGTTGACGCGTCAGTTGAGTTTGGTGGAGCCTGGTTGGCTGCATCTTATTATTACACGTGGTCAGTGCTTGGAGAGCCACGTCATTCTCTTCCATGACCCACTGAGTAAGTTTAATAAACGGTTGAATTATAATTATAATTATAATTTAATTTTCGCTTTATTCACCCGCCAAAACGACGTAGGTTTAGCAATCGTATATGGTGACGTAAATTGCCGGTGGAGTTATTGAAAAGAAAATATATAAGCAGAGAAAGAAGAGGAAACCAGGATTTTAGGTTTGATTCAGATTGAAATTTTTTATCCAATCGTAGGATGAAATTCTGCATGTCAGAGATTGAAGCTGGAAATAGAGTCTCGTAATTCGAATAATAGCCTTTTAGGTACGTTACTGGTAATATAGAATTCGTTTAGAATTTTTTTTTCCCCAATATTTCTTTATTAATCAGTGTTTTTACTTTGCTTCTGTTCGATTATCGTAAGCGATTCATGTGCTTATGATACGATTGAATTTTTCGCAATTGGAGTTTCCATAACGGAAAATGTTTGCATTAAATTGTAGGAAACAACAAGACAGTTTTTTATGCGCAGCATTTCGTAATAATTTATAGTGGATTGTAGGTTTGATTCTAAGTTAGTTGTTTAGAAAATGCTTGGTAGAGCAATAGATTGTGAACTTTAAAAATATTTACTGGTGTGGTGCGTATATCAATTGAAGATGTGTTTTAGTGTAATGTTACTGTTATTTTTGTTTTTAGTTGATTGATTGATTGATTTGTTATAAGAGAAACAGTAGTGTAGAGAGAATGACGTTATTTTTGTGGTGTGTGTATATTTTTATTTGAATCTGTGGAATAAAAATTCAGGAAGACCTGAAATCCTAATGAGGCTGGAATATCCTTCATGTCTGAAACGCTTCCTTTACAAGGTTGACCAATATAGGCTTACTTGATCTCAACTACGCAGAAGTTACGGATTTATCTAGTGTCTGAAGAATGAATGTAGTGACTTATCTTGATTTTGTTATGTTGTATGTGCAGTGTGATTTATAACCATGGAGGAAGACGAGGACAAAATTTTGCTCAGTACTTTGGGTGTCACATCTGCAAATCCGGAGGACATCGAGTGTGACATTTTAGCAGAGGTAAAAAACTTGGGTTCTTTATCATCTTTGACTCTGGGGATGATGTTACCAACCTATTTATGAACTTTGTGTAAAAGGATGGTCTAAGAGATTATGATTGTGTTGTTAGGTTTTCTGGATTTCTCATTCTGCTTTTAGCTTTGAGATGATGCAAGCTTCATGTTGTCGCTCAAAGTTTTACAATGTGACAAAAGTGAATTTAATCTGTGGCAGGTGACAAATAATGCTGATAATGGTTACATTAGTGAAGCTGTAGAGAACACTAAGGAGGAGCTTGCTGAAAAATCAAAAAGCATTGATCCAGCACCATGTCAGGCAAAACTCTATAATAGACTGAGGGCCATAAATTTTGAAATAGATGCTGTTGCATCCACTGTTGAAAAAGGAAAAGATGTTGCTGTTACTGAAGATAATGCCAATGATGATGACGATAAAGCTGAACATGGGGATAGAAAGGATGATGAAAGTTCTGTTCAGGTGTCTCCCAATGGATTCATCCTTCAGCAAGCCCTTGCTGCTGACCGGCTGAAAAGTCTTAAGAGAACTAAGGCTCAGCTTGAGAAAGAACTTTCAGGTATGCACAAGCATGATGGTACAGGTATTAACTATGAACAAGTATTAGCAAACCTGGTTAAAGAAGAAACAAGACCAAACAGAAAGATGAAGGAAGTTCAGAAACCAGGCAAAAAGAAGGGAAAGAGAGAAAGAGTGGTTTCATTCAGTGATGATACTAATTTTGATGCAATTTTGGATGCTGCATCTTCTGGGTTTGTTGAAACAGTGAGTTAAAAGTAGTTTCTAGTTTTTTCTACATTAGTTATTTAATCTGAGTTTCAGGAGGATAGGAAGACTCAAATGCTTACTTTGTATGTTTCAATGAGGTAAGCTATGGGGACTGCTAACTTTCTGCTGTCTATGTCCTAGGAAAGGGAGGAGTTGATCAGGAAAGGAATCTTAACTCCTTTTCATAAGCTCAAGGGTTTTGAACGGCGTCTTCAGCAACCAGGGCCATCAAGTGGCCACAGTACGTCTGAGGAAGAGGATGGAAGTGATGAGCTTGCTGATGACAGGATTGAACAAGCTGCAAGGTCAATTTCAGAGGCCAAGAAAGCTCGCTCGACAACTAAACTCCTAGGCTCAGATGATCTTCCAAAACTTGACGCACCCACTCGCCCTTTTCGGAGGCTGAGAAAACCTTTGCAAGTTGCTCAGTCTCCAGAAAGTGATGCAGAGAAGAAGAACTTGAAAAAAAAGAGGAAACGGCCTTTGCCTGGCCAGAAATGGAAAAAACGTCTTTCACGTGAGGATAATCAGCTAGGAGAAAATGGTAGGTTCAATAATTTACTAGTGCCATTTGAAATTGCTTAGCATAGCATCTCCCTGTAACATGGGAATTGCTTTCTTGTCTCCAGCAGTTCAGTTCCTGTTTCTTTACGGCTGATCAACCAAATCAAAGCTCAAAGCAGGTCTAGGCACCTTATCTTAATTCTAAAGTGGCCTTTTGTTTGTGCAATGCAATATTAAAATAAGTGAATAGTTCATTCTATTATTATGACAATTTTTAATCCATCTGGCTCCATTATGGCATGTACCTTATAGGCTGAAATTGGTAACCTCATACTCTTCCAGCTAGTTAACAGTCCTCATATATGTGTGTGGAAGAGTTGAACTATAGTGAATATTCGCATGATGATGAAGGTGATGGTGTTGACAAATATTTTAAAGTAAAATTTAGCTTGACAATGATACAACAAATTTTGTATTTTATTTTATAGTATATTTGTTAATTCTTTTCTGCAGAAGATGCATGGGGTGGCTCGATTTCATCCAGCCATGAAGAAGAAAAGTTAGAGGATAGTGAAGATGTAGAATATGGTGATTCACCTTTTGTAACTCTAGAAGGAGGGCTGAAAATCCCAGAAGCTATTTTTAGCAAACTTTTTGAATACCAGAAAGTGGGAGTGCAGTGGCTATGGGAACTGTATTGCCAAAAAGCTGGTGGTATAATTGGGGATGAGATGGGTCTTGGTAAGACCATACAGGTCTTATCTTTTCTTGGAGCATTGCATTTCAGTAACATGTACAAACCAAGCATTGTTGTTTGCCCTGTCACTCTTTTGCGACAATGGAAGAGGGAAGCTCAGAAGTGGTATCCGCAATTTCATGTTGAATTACTACACGATTCAGCACAAGATCTTCCTCATAGGATGAGGCAGGCTGAATCTCATGACAGTGACAATGAAAGTGAAGATTCTCTTGACAGCAGTAGCGAGGGGAATTTATCCTCCAAAAAGGCCAATAAATGGGATGCCTTGATAAATCGAGTTCTGAAATCCGAATCCGGGTTGCTTATTACCACTTATGAGCAACTCAGGCTGCTAGGAGAAAAATTGCTTGACATTGAATGGGGCTATGCTGTTCTGGATGAAGGGCATCGTATTCGTAATCCAAATGCTGAAATTACCCTTGTTTGTAAACAGCTTCAGACGGTTCATCGTATAATAATGACAGGGGCCCCAATTCAGAACAAGTTAAGTGAATTGTGGTCCTTGTTTGATTTTGTTTTTCCTGGGAAACTGGGGGTACTGCCTGTGTTTGAGGCTGAATTTGCTGTTCCTATTTCTGTTGGTGGCTATGCCAATGCCTCACCACTGCAGGTATCAACAGCCTACAGGTAAAAGTTGTCTATATATCTGAAAGTCTCAAAAGTTCAGATTTTTATGAAAGTCGGAGATTTTTTTTTTAAAAAAAATTTCAAGATCTTATGTTGGTCTTGTACAGATGTGCTGTGGTATTGCGTGACTTGATTATGCCTTATCTCCTTCGCCGGATGAAGGTGGATGTGAATGCCCAGCTTCCGAAAAAAACTGAACATGTCCTCTTTTGTACCCTTACAGAAGATCAACGTTCTGCATATAGAGCATTTCTTGCAAGCACTGAGGTGGAACAAATACTCGATGGCAGTAGGAACTCCCTATATGGAATTGATGTGATGCGCAAGATATGTAACCACCCTGATCTGCTTGAGAGAGAACATGCCTGCCACAATCCAGATTATGGAAATCCAGAACGTAGTGGAAAAATGAAAGTTGTTGGTCAAGTTCTTAAGGTTTGGCAGGAGCAGGGACATCGTGTTCTTCTTTTTGCACAAACTCAACAAATGCTCGACATTCTTGAGAATTTCTTGATCTCCAGTGGTTATAGCTACAGAAGAATGGATGGTTTGACTCCTGTGAAGCAGAGAATGGCCTTAATGGACGAGTTCAACAACTCCAATGATGTGTTCGTTTTTATCTTAACTACAAAGGTTGGGGGATTAGGGACAAATCTAACTGGTGCAAACAGAGTGATTATTTTTGATCCCGATTGGAATCCCTCAACAGACATGCAGGTATGTTTGCTTCTCATCATTGGTTTTAAATCCATATATTTAGGATTCGTTTACGTGTAAAGTTACGTATTTTGCATTCTAATCATGACGATAAAAATTTCATTGCTTGTAATGCTTTTGGGCATGCACAATATGTCAATGCTTTGTTTGAGAGTACGTCAATTCTGTTGATCATAGAGGTGGAATCTGAATTAGCTTCATTGTTAATTCGTATTTTTCTAGATATTGAGGACAACTAATACTTATAACAGGCCAGGGAACGAGCTTGGCGTATAGGTCAGAAACGGGATGTTACTGTCTATAGACTGATCACGCGTGGAACTATTGAAGAGAAGGTGTACCACCGTCAGATTTACAAGCATTTTCTTACTAATAAGATATTGAAGAACCCACAGCAGAGGAGGTTCTTTAAAGCTCGAGATATGAAGGATCTTTTCATTTTGAATGATGATGGAGAGACAGGGTCGACTGAAACATCTAACATTTTCAGTCAGTTAGCTGAAGATGTGAGCATTGTTGGTTCAAAGAAAGAAAAGCCAGACAAGCAGAAACACCGTAAAATTAATGCATCAGTTGCTGATGCTGATGGAAATGAAGAAAACAAAGGACATTTGAAAAATTCACGGAGAAACGGGAAAGAAAAAGCTGATAATAGTGACGGTGAAGTAGATGAAGAAACAAACATTTTGAGAAATCTTTTTGATGCGCAGGGTATTCATGTAAGTCCCAGCACCTTATTTTCTTTGCCTGTTTAATGTGTATAGTTTCTACTGAATTTGTTGCCATCTTTTTTTTTCTCCTCTTTGCTATGGTTGGTTTGATTGCCTTTGGAAGACTGAAAGCGAGCATGTTTCCTGCTCTCCTTTTTTATGCGTTTGCTTGTATGGCCCTCTTTACCCGGGATGTTTAATAGCGTGAAGCTTTAATGCCAAACATAAATTACACATGTTGATTAAAAAACCAATTCAATGTCTGAAGTGAAGTATGTCCATTTTCTTCAAACTCATTCTCTGCCTTCATCTGTCTTCAGAGTGCTATAAACCATGATGCTATCATGAATGCCCATGATGAAGAGAAGACTAGGCTTGAAGAGCAAGCTTCTCAAGTTGCACAAAGGGCAGCTGAAGCACTGCGTCAATCACGATTGCTTTGCAGTCGTAATAGAGTATCAGTCCCAACATGGACAGGGAAATCAGGGAGTGCTGGTGCACCATCATCTGTTCACAAGAAATTTGGATCGACTGTCAACTCCCAGTTAAGTAGATCATCTGATGAATCATCTGGCAATAAAATCAGCAATATGAATGGATTAGCAGCTGGAGCTTCTGCTGGTAAGGCGTTATCATCAGCTGAACTACTAGCTAGAATAAGAGGAAATCAAGAGAACGCTATCGGAGCGGGTCTTGAACAACAGTTTGGGCTGGCATCAAGTTCTTCTAACAGGGCCGGAGCACCATCTAAGCCATCTAAAAATTTGTCTACGCAACCGGAGGTTTTGATTCGTCAGATCTGTACATTTATACAACAAAGAGGTGGAACTACTGACTCAACAAGTATTGTGCAACACTTCAAGGAAAGGATACTTCCAAAAGATTTGCCCTTATTCAAAAATCTTTTGAAGGAAATAGCTACATTGGAGAAAGAATCAAGCGGAAAACTATGGGTTCTCAAGCCCGAGTATCGGTAAAATCGCTCATTCATCATCAACGATTTTGTGATTTTTATTGACATCAAAGATCTAACAGATGATATTTTGAGTTATTAGCATCCTCCATTTTCTGCAAAGAAAGCATTTTTGTATAGTCCTGCATATCGGAGTACCATAGATTTTTATTACCTTTGTTAACCAGAAAACATAATTCAATATCCCATTATATATAGTAACAAAAATATGAACCTTTCACTGTTCATGTAGAGGACAAAAGAAGCATTCCATGTATATTATTATTTTCCACACATGAACATAAATGGCTGCGCTTTCTTACTTTTCTCAAATATATGTTCATTTTCACTTTCTCTAAACAAAACATCAACAAAAAAGGGCTTCACATACTCGAATAAATAACCCCCTCAAAACTAGAATGCTGCCCATCCCGATGCACTCGTCGTCTTTGTTGATCCGGATGTTGCAGAAGGAAGATTCCTCTGTAAACAATAAGAGCAAATAAGCCATTGCATATGTCTACTAAAGCAATAACTCCATTCAAACATGGCTTTTTCAATTTATTGGTTATAATGACAAGGAAATGGCAAAATGACTATGGTACCTAGAGTTCCAAAAGCAGCAATGCTCAGTAATGGAGATTATTAACAGCCAATGTAATTAGATGAACCAGTATTCTAACCTAAGCAAAAATGCACTAAAACTAAAAGCAATCAAGTCTTTTCAAAAATTTAAGCCTCCATCATGAACTACGGAAATGAAAGTCCAGGAGCTATAATAAAGTAAAAGAGCATACCTCAAGTGGAGAAAGATCTGATAAAGGATCTGTAGTATGCTTTGTATTTTCCTTGGGTGATCTGATTCCAACTCCGTGATTAGCAGATGTCATTCTCGCGGCAGCTGGATCATTTGGAGGTGGTGGAAGTGGAGACCTTATTTTTCCTGTCCCAGTTGGTGGTGGAGCAAGAGGTTTAGGCTTCCCAGTTCCTGTAACACCCCCTGATAGGCCTGCTGCAGAAAGCATTCCAGTTCCACTGGATGGTTTCGGCTTCACATTTATTCGGATGGTTTCACCTTCCTATAATCCATGATGATACTGTGTGTTAATTTCATCCAAACTAAGCTCATAAAACACATGTAAACAAACTAACATTTCAATTTAACAGTATCTAAGAACAGTTGAAAAACAGAAGGCATAAGTTTAACTGCTAAACCATTTGACTTGGTTCAATTTTGAATCATTTCCTAGAAATGAAAACTGAATTTCTAGGAAATGAAGATGGTTAACTGCAGATGTCATAAAATTCAGAACTATCACCCCATTCATCTAATCAAGTTATGAAAGATCGTCAATGAGCCAGTACCAAGTTCAACTAAAACAAAAGTAAGGAACTTTGGCACAAAGACATAAAATTTCACAGGCTGCACAGAAATTGTTAACTTAGAATAACGAACCATACCTTCAATCTGTGATTTACAGCCGGATGTATATCGATATGGGTGTCGTTCTCGCTAGTTTCTCCATTCTCCTTCTCGTGTTCTCTCCTAACGTATTTCTCATGATCCGATAATGCAACATTGAAATCAAATGCTTCATTTCTCTCAGCAAACCCTAACCCAATAAATGCGTGTTTCCCTCTTCCATCCTCGATCTTAAGCACGAAATACCGCGAAGAGTCAAGAACTGTCTCAACCGAGTTCTCACGCTGACCCGGTTGCACAAAACACGCGGCAAATAACTCCCCGGAGTTAGGATCCTCTAATCGGATCTCACATCGGTCTTTACACGACACGACCCGAAGCCTACCAGACCAGATCTTATCGGACTGTAACCATTCCCCACATTTGTAACCGCCGGAAGTAGAACGTGGAGGGATTTTGTAAACGGAAACCTCCCGAACCACCAAGAGGGTGTGTTCCATGGATTCTTCATCCTCCTGAAACGACATAGTTTGGCCGTAATTCCTTACTTCCGGTGGTGGATTTTCCGACGAGCGTATGGCAAATGCGGAGAGATTGGATTTGGGGTTGGATTTGTAAGAGGAAAAAATTCCTATTCGAGAGGTGAAAGGATCGTATCAATCAAATAGAGAAAGAAAGATACGAGTTGCAGAAACGTGGCTTCGAAGAGTGTTTGATTGGTCAACTGTAATGAGAGGGAAGGAAAGAGGGAGAGAGATAGATATTTGCCAAATTACTGATTTATCCTTTGTCTCCTTCTTAATGACATTATTAACCGGTTATTATTAGGCTTTTTGTTTGGGCCTTGCCTTTTTAGCCTGATCCAAAAACCCGACTCATAAACCCTAATAATCTCTCTCTCTTCTTAGTCGATTCTCTCTTTCCATACGCAGAACTGCAGTTTCAGCTTTTTCCCGACAAGCTTCATTTCATACGGTATGATTCTTGTTTTTACCTTTTTAATCTTTGCTTATAGTAGGATTGATTAGGCTATCTATGTAAGAAAAAACGAAGGATCGATTAGGTTTTTTTCACATTTGAAATTGGTTATTAGGGTTTTAGGAGCTTACTGATTTGGGGTTTTTTTGGCTTGTTTGATGATAAATATAGTTTTTTAAAGCAGGTTATATAGCAATTACAATGTATCTCCAGTTTTATATAAACGATAATGGTGACAAGGTCTACACCACCAAGGTATGATTACTTTATAGTTTTTTTTGGTTTTTTTATTGATGTTGCTGGGTTTGATGTTCTAATATTGCCTTATGAAAGATTTTCTTTTGGTTTTTTCTATTATTCTGGCCTTTTTACTCTGTGCATATGGTATATAATAATTCTATGATGGATGTGCTAGGCTCATTTGAAGGAATGGTGTTTCTTCTGGTTTTTAAGTAGAGCAGTAATAATTATTTATTCTTGGCAATTAAAATCATCATTTTTTGCCTTTGATTGAAGGGATTTGGTGTTTATAGTTGGATTTATTGATCGTTAACCTTTAAATTCATTCACTTTACCAACCAATTTTAGGTACTGCTCGAGGCATGGTTAGATGAAGCTTTTAGAAAGTGATCCATAGCTAGCTAAAAGTACAAATCTTTAATTAGTAATTAGGATTCATTCCTTCTTTTTTGCATCTTGTTTGTCCCAATTTTTTCCCTTTCCTGCTCCTTGCTTTTCACCATAAACTGTGTAACTAAGGGTTGTTATAATTAACAGTGTGGAGATAGGCTGAATTTGATAAAATCTTGAGTGGCATAATTCATGTCTTTGCTCTTTTTCTTTATTACTACTATATATCAGTTTCACTATATTTCATTTATTTATTTTGAATTGATATATGCAGAAGGAGTCACCGTTGGGAAAGGCCACTCAATCTGCTCATCCAGGTAATAATTATATCTTAGTTTATGGTAATAACTGAAGGTTGGTTTACTCTGATTATTTAGTAGAATACTGCATACACAATGACTCGATGGATAACCCCATCCTTCGCTTTATGTGAGAAAATCATGCTTCCACATTGGAGTCTGTAGGTCAACAATATGTGTCTGTTTTCTCTATTTCTCTCTTTTTTTTTTGTGGTATTTTATTTGTAAACCCAGAAAAAATGAAATTAGTCAAGAACGATGTAATTGATCTGTTGCTGGAACGTGTTCTCAAGGTATATAGCGATGAATGATATTTAACGGGAGCTCCAAATATATTTCTTTGCAGAAATGCATTGTTGATAAGATTTGTGTTTTGAAAAATACATTACTTTACAGAAATGCATTATTTAAATCGAACTGTGTTTACTGCAGCTCGCTTCTCTCCTGATGACAAATACTCAAGGCAAAGAGTTCTTCTGAAGAAGCGATTCGGATTATTGCCAACCCAACAACCACCCCAAAAGTACTGAGTTGATTATGTATTGTATTGGAACATATGATCTACTATGGAGCTTTCCTTCTCAAGTGCCAAAGAGTGACAATTTTGTTTAGCCACAATATGTCTTATGGAATGTAGTTTATTACTGTTTGTTGAACCTTTTTCTTTAATGGATATTTTTTACCAAAACGACTGTGTTTTAGATGTTGGCTAACAATATGATGCGCCTTTAGTTTGTAGCACAAGTGAGCTATTAGTATGAGAATTTGGAAGGGAACCATTTTTGTGGTCAACTCATTTTCTTATTTTTGCTTTCTCAATAAAAAAAAAAAAAAAATCTTATTTTTGCCTCAAATAAATGTTTTCCTTTTAATAAATTTTTGGAAAATATTAAAAAAAATTATATATATACATTTAAAACTATTTTTACAATTAAATATTAAAAATAATTATTATATTTTGAACAACACAAATTGTATTTTATTTTTAATATTTCCTGTTTTGAACCAGTTGAGAAATTGGGTGCTGGTTCGGAAGAATGAAACTCAAGCCGCCGGTTCATTAACCATGGCTAAGTCTAGTCTGCATTGCACGTGCTTGATAATACAGAAGAAGAACAAGGGTAATTTGGGGATTTTGAAAAATATTTCGTTTGTTTTTATTAGCAAGAGACGACGACGCCAAAGACTGATCTCTCCAGTCATCGTTTTTGCAGTATCACTACACTGTCGATCCTCCTCTGAATTTCACGTACGATTCTCATTTCTTTCTTTCGATCTGCCATTTTAGATTCTCATTTTCGTAATTATAATCATAATATTGCTTCTACTATTTATCATCTTCTGTAGTTGATTCCAATGCCAGGAATGGCCAGAGGTCTAGGAGGATTTCTGGTGCTGCTTCTAGTAGCAGCATTGATCTGTTCTGCTTCAATCGTATCCGCTGCTTCGATCTTTCAACCGATTTCTGACTCTCACCGATCTGCTGCTTTGGAACTTTTCTCTCCTCGCGATGGCTCTTTTGGAAGGTTGTTAAACCCTAGTTAAATATTAAATAATTTAATTGTTTTTAGATTTTAATTCTTTAGCTCTTCTATGAAGAACCGGACTGTAATTACGTGAATAGTATTGCAGTCTCGTTTGATATTAAATGTTTTAAGATTCGGTAGCTTGTCTGTGTTCATTTCCAATGTCCTCTCGTCATGTTTGAATGGTGTATAAATGTTTAGTTGTGATTGATCGTAGTTTTGACCTTGCTATGTATCTTTGATCTGATTTTTTTTTTTTGTGTGATATGTTTAATGCTGGAATTTATTTTTTGCAACAGTTTTATATAGGTTTTTGTATCGGTCTGCCAAATGTTAAACTGAATCTGGTTGCTGAAAAGTGAAGAATTTTGCTTATTTGAGAATATTCTTGTTCATGCTTTAAAATGCTACTTTATATTATGGTTACTTTACTATAAAGATTTCATCAAAATATATCATATTGTTTTCTTTTAGCTAATTCAGTGCAACACTTTATGCTATCAGTTTGGAAGAAACATACGAGGCACTCAGGACATTTGAGGTTCTTGGAGTTGTTAAAAGTATTCCTGCTTGCCAATTAGTCTCAGAAAGTCTTGAATCATCGTCTTCAACTACAAAGGATTTGTTCTTCGCATTAAAACTGAATGGAATATTAAAATGCGAGATCAATGAAGGAGTATATGAGGTATTCATTTATAATTTTCTATAAGAAAGGCACTAGCTTTGTGCTTGCAGAATATCTTGTTGTGTCTGATCTTGGGCTTTTCTTTTTCTTTTTCCGCCTTAAACCCTAAAGAGCACAATTTCAAAACTTAAAGCTGCCATCAGCAGTGCAAGTTCATTGCTTGACTTCTACCACTCAATTGGAAGCTTGGTACTTATCAAGGTAATTTTGCATTGGAACACCATGGCATTCATTATTTGCATTTAGAGATTGACACTTGCTATCTTGGTAAAGTGGGAAGTTGATTTTTTGTTAATCAATATGTTTCCACATCGTATGAGGTTATGTGTTCTAGGATGTCAGTTGGGAATCCAATGGAGTTGGAGTTGTGAAACTTCATATATTTTGTTTAATTTCATTAAATAATTGATAAAATCTGTGCTTGGAAATAGCTTTTGGATGAAAGGTTGAGGTGTTTATTTTTTCTTAATGCAGGATCAAACATCTAAAAATGATCTGCATCTTGAAGATGCTGAAGGAATTTTTCGCTCCATCAAGGTTGGTAGTTTTTGGTATTGTTGTTATAGTAAGGACTAGGCTTAGGTTTAGCACTTGAAATCTCTGGGTTCAACCTGATACAGTGGGATTTCAGTGGGAACTTTTTGATACTTTTAGTTGGCCTGGTAGCACTTCTCATTTGACAGCTTATTCTGCAACCCTTCTTTGTTTGTTCCTTACCATGCATCTTTGTGTTTATTTACAAATTATTGTCAGGCTTTGAGCCAGAGTGATGGAAGATGGCGCTATAGTGTCAATAATCCTGAGTCTAGTACCTTCGCTGCAGGTAATGATTCATAATAGTTTGTGCACAGTTATGATTTTTTTTTTCTCTTGTGTATTGTAGATACTCTTTTCCCTGAATTTTTATTTTATTTTATTTTCTGTAATTTCAGGTTGACTTTTACCACTGCATTTTCATTCCCTTGTGAACCTTACTATATTGTTCCTGTGCACTTATAAATCTGCTTTGTATGCATAATTTTGCAAAAATTATTAATGTATTTATAAAATTGATACACAATTGGAGTATCATAATATGAATGGCTGGAATGTTTTCATGCATAACCACAGTTAGCACTTTATGCAATATATTGGCAAATGACTCTTTGCTGGTCTTTCTCTTTCTTAGGTTTGGCACTTGAAGCACTTGCTGGTGTTGTCTCATTATCATCTTATGAGATTGATCAATCTCTGGTAATTTTGAATACATTCTTTGGCAATCTTTGAGTACCTTTCTTCTGTCTTTGCTGTTTCTTTCTGGCAAATACAATACAATGAATCTTCCGTTTGTCTAATGTTGGCAGATTGGTACAACTAAAAATGATATATCCAAGTTGTTTGACAGCATTGAAAAATATGGTATGTTTATGTCTGATCAAAAGCACTAATTTCTGATGCTAATGATTATATGTTGCTTTCACATGCGGTTGATGTTAATCTTGCTACTTTTAATCATATGTCCATTTTCCTCAAAGATCTTTGCCAAATTGATTAGTCCCTTTGCCTTCATTTTTACATGTCCATAGCTAAATCCTCACTAGTGTCAATGGTCCTTAGATCCAGATCAAGAACTTCCCTCCAAATAGTTTTAGGTTTACCTCCTTTTTCGAACTCGAAATAAAGTATCACATTTTGCGAGTAGGGGCTCATTATGGTTTGTATAGAACATGATCATTACCATCTCATTTGTCCTCTGATTTTCTGTCCAACTTCCATTTGTTGACCTTTTGAATGTGTTCATTTCTAATATTTTCCAACCGTGTGTGTCCATACATGTCTCAAATGTGCCTCTTGTGCATTTGGTTCCCAATATTCACTCTATATAGCATTGGTTGTCTCATCACTGTCCCATAGAACTTACCTTTTATCTTGTTTGATATCTTCCCATGAAATTAGGTATGCTTGACATTTATCATTGTTATTGATGTTACATTGTACTGTATGGTATTGCACTTACCTATATATTTTTTTTCTAGATGATGGGGCTTTTTACTTTGATGAGAAAGTGGTTGATGCCAATGAATATCGGGGTCCTCTTTCAACTACGTCATCTGTTGTTAGAGGATTGACTGCATTTGCAGCTGTAACCTTGGGAAGCTTAAAGGTAAGTCAGAATTATTGAAATTGACAGTATAAAACTGTTCATTCATTTTGAAAATGCTTCTAAATCTTTTTTTTTCTTAAATTTTTTAGCTTTCAGGTGATAACATTGTTGGTTTGGCCAAGTTTTTCCTTGGCATTGGAATTCCTGGTGACGCCAAAGACATGTTCAACCAAATAGACTCATTGGGTCGCTTGGAGAGCAACAGGCAAGTGCTTTTTGATTGTAGTCTGCATGCTTTTATTCCCCACAATTTTGTAATGTATATAAATTGTATGTTGTGTTGGAATCCTTTTGATAGTTGCATGGACAAAGGGGGTGACTGGTCCTTTTCAAAGAAAATATTAGGTGTAACAATTTTCGGAAACAACAGTGTATTTATATGGAACATGTCATTGCTCTTTTTACCTTTTCACTGGCTTCCAGGAAAGCTTGGGAATTTTTTTTATCATTATTTCTGACAATCTGTGTGTAGCATATTCTCCTTTGAAATTATGAGGCTGAAGTTTACTTGATGTTGCAGGGTTTCCATCCCTCTGATTCTATCACTTCCAGAAACAGTGCTTTCATTGACTAAGGACACACTTAAGGTAGGTAGACTGCCGGTCATATGACGATGATTCTTGTACACTTAAATTTTACATGCAAGTCAGAGCCAATATTTATTTTTCCCTTGCATAAGTTTCTAACTGGTATAATCTTGCCAAGTTGCTAAAGATGTCCTATGGTGGTAGAATCAATTGATTATAATCATTTATCATGCTATGTTATTGTTTACAGGTTAAGGTGAACACCGTGCTTGGTTCAGGTGCACCTCCTTTGACAGTAAAACTTGTAAGAGTTTCCAGTTCTGGATCAGAGGATGCTCCCACAATTGAGAACCAGGTATGATAATGATCCAATTTTGAAATTTTGTTACGTTTATCTATCTGTTGCCTCCTGCACATTTTATTTTATTTCAGTGGATCTTACTCCTGATTTCTTGCATTTGCATTTATGAATTAGGAACTCAGGTTTGACGATGAAAATGCTGTGCATTTATTGGATACTCTACCGAAGAGTTTTGATGCTGGAAATTACATTTTTGTTTTTGAGGTATAGTTGGATGCCTCCTTTAATCCTTTATTTTTATGGTATGGTGTGTTTCAATCAATTATGACTGACAATTTTTTATAGGCGGTGTTTCATGATCTTGAGAACGCGAAAGCTTATACACTGGGAAGCCAAACTGAAGTTCCGGTATTTTTCACTGGAGTTATCAAAGTTGATAATGCTGAAATTGAAGTGCTTGATAGTGACCTAGGGATTGTTGAAACAAAAACGAAGTACGCTTACATCCTTTCTGCTTGTAGCGATGTCACTTTATGCCTATTAGATGTTCATGAAATATGCTTGCATGGCTTTTGGAAGTTCAGATTCTTTTTTCAATGGAATCATTTGCATAAATTATGATTAGGATATGATTCTATTTCTTTGAACATGTAGGCTAGATCTAGTGGGAGAAGATCTTGTATCATTATCAGCAAACCACCTCCAGAAGTTACACCTGTCATTTAAATTAACCACTCCTCTTGGCCGTGCTTTTAGGCCACACCAGGTCTGCAATCTGAAAATCTTCCTGATTTCTGTGCAGTCTGTGCAAATTTAAGAGCTGAGTTTCTTGTTTTGCAGGCAATTCTCAAGTTGAGACACGAGTCTGGAGTTGAGCATATCTTTTTGGTGGGGAACTCAGGAAGGAAGTTTGATATAATTCTAGTTAAGTTTATTAACAATGACTTTATTCTTTTCCTACCTCTCTCTTCCCACCACTACTACAACTCCTGTTGCTCACTGTACTATTTTTGACTCAACCCTCATTATCAGCAAAGTTTTAATATGTTTTTTCCTAATATTCTGCTATGTAGGATTTTCTCGGACTTGTTGAGAAATTTTACTATATGTCTGGCAGATATGATATTCAGCTGACTGTTGGTGATGCGGTCATGGTGAGTTTCCTTTTATTATAGAATACTTCCCGTTTTTTAACCTTTGAATCCTGCTTTACAATGTTTGTGTTACCATAACACGCTGTATGTGGTTTTCTTCCTCAGGAGAACTCTTTCTTAAGGGCTATCGGTCATGTAGATTTGGACCTACCTGAACCACCTGAGAAGGCACCCCGCGCTCCTCTGCAGCCAGTTGATCCTTTATCAAGATACGGCCCAAAAGCTGAGATTACCCACATCTTTAGGGCACCCGAAAAGCGTCCAGCTAAGGAGCTCTCTCTTGCTTTCTTGGGTTTAACACTTGTGCCATTCATTGGATTCCTAATAGGGGTGAGTTCTATATTAACGCTTGTTGGAAATTTATGGACATTTAAGATATCTTGTTATCTTCCTTTTTTGTAATCCTTAATATCTAGAAACACGTGGGGGGAGGGAAGTTATTCTAAGAGATGTGCTTTTGCTTTGCAATAGTGTGAACCCAGTTATGAGCTGAGTATGATGAAAACAAATGATTCTATATGATTCACCTAAGAGCGAAAAGGCCTGGAGTGTAAACTTTAGAGAAGGAAGGTGTCATATGTGTTGTTTATTTCACCCAAGTCATGGGGAGTTAAAGTGTCCAAAGCATCTCCCCGTCTATTACCTCTTTCTGCTGGCATATAATTGGACCAGTTGCTGACATAGTAGTAACGAGTAAAATTAACATGTTTTCTTTTATGCTATGGACAGCTTTTACGTCTAGGGGTGAACTTGAAGAATTTCCCTTCTGCACCTGTGCCTGCCACATTTGCTCTCCTCTTCCATTCAGGAATTGCAGCAGTTCTGTTGCTCTATGTGCTTTTCTGGCTAAAGGTAAGTTTCAGGCTTAAATATTTTGTTTGTACTAGCATGGATTCTGCAATTCTGATTCTCTTTAAACTTTAATTCCCTGCATTTCATTGCTTAATCTGCTGATGTAGGGTATCATTGTTATATACTGGCTAACTTTAACTAGTTAATCGGCAGTTTTATTGTTACGCCTCTTTCCATTACTGGCAGAAGGTGCATTCAAATAATAATAAAAAAAAAAAAAAAATGGTTCTTCATTATTTACTGAAAGATAATTTGTTTAATTGAACAGTTGGATCTTTTCACAACATTGAAAGCACTTGGTTTCTTGGGAACATTCTTGATGTTCGTTGGACACAGAACCCTTTCCTATCTGGCTTCAACATCCAACAAGTTGAAATCTGCATAAAATCGATGAACAGACTACTTGGGAGCTAGGAAGTTACCGCCCTGATTCTTCTGTTAAAGACATTTTTGACTCAATTTTGTAGGATTTTTTGGAAGAATCATTTACTCTTTTTTAAGTTATTTATTGCACATTTATTTTTAAAGGAAAGGAAATTTATATATATAATTATTAATAATTACTACATAACTACTTATTATTAAATTAACAAAATAATTTTAAGTAATTTGGGTAATAAAATACACCTTATAGTTAGTTAGCTTCTAAACAGTCAAACCCAAAAGAATGAAATAAAGTAAGAAGTGTCTTAAAAGTGTTTAAAAGTGCATAATACAAACAAACACAACCAGACATAAACCATAATAAAACATATTTATCTGTCTTAGTTAGAAAATACCAATCTTCCTTAACTACATATATACAAACAAACCAACCAAAACCAACATCTTTAGTTTGGTATTTTTGGATTCAATCTTACAAATATCCTATTTTTTCTTCCTTCTCATTCAGTATAACTACCAACTTCATTACCTAATTTCTTTTGAATTTTTATGCTCAAATTATTCCCTTTTTTTTTGTCCTTTTTATACATTCATACTGTTCTCAACATGTTTCAGTTTTTATAAAATTAACTTTATATTAATTCTAGTTATTTTGATGCAGTCCTCTTTCCTTTGGAATCTTGTTAATTAAAAATTTTGATTAAGGATAATCATCTTATTAAGGAAAATAATTCATTTAAGATAGCTTTCTCCCATTTTTATAATCTTACAAGTTTATCTTATAAAGATTGAAAATCAAATGTTGTTGGAAAGTCAAATTTGTGTTGAAGAGAAGTGTTAAAGGAAGAAGATAAATTATATACACTCTGCTTATATTTCAAGGAAAGAATTAAAAAAAAATAAAAAAGATACAAATAATTTAATTTATATTGATATATGAACTATATAATAATAATTATTATTAAAAATAATAATATTATTATTAGTCCAATAGATGACAATTGCTTAAAGTATTGGTTCTTTTGATGTTTACATATATAGTGACTGAGTGGAATTAAAGCATTATATTTAACTTTAAAAAAATTGGTAATATGTGTTAAATAAAATGCTAATTATGTCTTAATTATATAGTTATTTTATTAATTTTAAAATAAATAATTATTTTCCAAAATAAATCCAAACTATTATTTGTTTACTGAGAAAGAAGAGATATAAATATGTCTCTCCTTTTTGCTTAATTAACTAAATAACCTATAAATTTATTCAATATGTATATATCTAATTAATGGTTATTTTAATTAAACCTCTAAATGTTAATTTAATTATTCACTAATTAATTGTACATCAAATTATATATAATAATCAATTAAATAATACATTCAAGTTCAAATTTTATTTTCTTATTTAAAAAAAATACTCTAAAAAATTATCTTTTTTTTAAGGAAAAAAAAAGTAAAAACCATTACCCTTAATTATTAGAATTAGCGCAATTTTGTAGATTTTTCTCTTATATATATATATATAATTTTAAATATTAATTATTTATGGACCAACCCTACACTTCCCCTAGCTAGCTATAAAAGTCAAAAAATGTTCTTATACTTTTTCATGGAATATAAAAAAATTGGCATTAGGTTCTCCATTTGGTGTCAGTCTTTCAAATATATTTTCACAAAAATTAAACTACAGAAAAAATTATAATTAATTTGTCAATTAATATATAAATTATTATTTTTAAATAAGATAATAATTAATTAACTCTTTTAATTAACCATTGAAAAATCAATAATTTTCATATGAAAAATTTTAGAATGAGACAGAAATCTTACAACCTCAATATTCTTACACCTAACTTCACGTTGTACAAAACAAATTGTCTTGATGCTAATAAATATTAAAAATAAATAAATAAATATATCTTTTTCTACTAAAAAAATAAATAAATAATTTCATTATATATTGATAAATATATATAAAATTTTTGTACATACAAAAAAAAATATAAATAAACATTAAAACCCTAATCCACTTACTAATACAAATCTTAATTTCCTAATTTTAAACATTTGATCCAATCAAATCTTGACATGTGCCTCCAATCCAAATACCACAAATACATATACATAAATCAACCAATGGTATATATTATATATTTAAAATATTTTTTAATCCCCCCAAAAATATATAAATTATAGGAAAACCATATTATTATTATTATTATTACCCATTTCAAATCTAATATTTTCCAAGCTGGCAGCTCCACCTTCTGCCATGTCAGCATCTTCCAAATTCATATCATCCCATAAAAATCCATAATCACTAGTATTAACAGGGTTTGTAATATTATTATTTCTTTCATTTGAAATGTGAAGAAGGTTCAATAATGAGTTTTGGTCATGGCTTATTTGATGAGGTGGTGATAATGATGTGCTGATCTGGTGGTGGTGGTGGTGGTTGTATCCACAGGTCACCGGAGCTTGGTGGTTTCCGGCGGTGGTTAAAGGAGGAGATACTTCTAAACTAAATGGAGCTGAACTATTTTCTGTTGTTTCAAATATATATTGTGGGCTATTATATTTGTTGTTGTTTTCTTCTCCTTTGCCTTTGTGAAATACTCTACACAATACCCAGTCCTCCTGTAATTCAATAATCACACAAAATTAATTACGTATTAACGTTTCAAACTAATTCAGATTTACTGATTTGCAGACACATTAAACGATAATACAGACAGTTGATCAGAACAGTTAAGTGTAGTATAGCTTAACTAATTAAGGAACATGATGATGTAGTAGAAGGAATATATATTTGAATTGGAGCCACATAAATTAGGTATTCATGTGAAAACAGGAAGAGGACAAGTGCCTTGCATCACACTCACAACTCACTGAAATATGCCTACACATTACTCTGTATGGGTTAGTGTTGGTGGACAACTTGCATGTCTTTGTTTTCATATCATACAATTCCTTTCCCCTATTCTACAACACTATTCCTCAATTATTCATTTTTTTCTAATAATTTTTTATATTTAATAATCCGATTTTCAGTCATTAAATCACAGGTTCTGACTAATCCAGATTTAAGTTATGTATAAGACTGCTAAAGGTGACAAAACTCTGTATATTGAGTCACAGGTTCAGACTAATTTAAATTCAAGTTATGTATAAGACTGCTGAAGGTGATAAATATTTACATATTGAGTCACAGGTTCTAACTAATCCAGATTTAAGTTATGTATAAGACTGCTAAAGGTGATAAAGCTCTGCATACTGAGTCACAGATTCTAACTAATCCAAATTTAAGTTATGTATAAGACTGCTAAGGATGATAAAACTCTGCATATTAAGTCACAGGTTTTAGCTAATCCAGATTCAAGTTATATACAAGACTACTAAGGATGACAAAGCTCTGACATATTGAGTTTTACGGCAGTTACGTTAACAAGACTCTAAGGTCTTTTCTAATAATTATGATTAAACTTAATTAATATTAACTAGGGAAGAGTTACCTTAGGAGGCATGTGTGGGGTCTCTAGACGAAATTCATGCATAATCCAGCCAGTTTTTATGCCATTTGGAGCTCTATTCCTGTAGAACACTAAAGTCTTTCTCATCCCTACAACCTCACGAGTTGTAGGCTCTAGAACCGTTCGATCTTTTCCTGTAGCTTTCCAGTATCCAGATGTCGTTGCGCGATTGGTTCGGTATCCGGTTGCATATTTCCGATCTCTGAAACTGAAGAAATACCACTCGTTTGCATTTAGTTTCGCCACCTCTGCATATATTATTCATTCACAAGTGGGTAAGTTTAAGAGTTAGATCAAATGAAGCTTTCAGCAATGTGCTTTTTATATTTCACTATCATATATATTTACATCATTGAAAAAAATAATTTTAAAAAAAAAATTAAAAAATTGCGTCATATATTATTTATAATTTTTGTATATTTAATTTCACTATTTATTTACGGCACAACCGAAACGCTACTCAGACAGATTATTGCGTTATCGAGGAAAGACTTGGATATATTATAATACTGAACCAACATAAAATTTGGAGAACAACTAAATAATGATATTCATAACAATACGTTACGAAAAAATTGTTAAAATTGTCTAAAAGTTTTAAGTTTTATTGGTTCGGTGAATCGAAGCACTCCAGACACTAAATATTTTAAGTTTCAAAAAATTAAAAATTTAAAAAAAAATCTCAAAATTAATTAACTTAATACAAAATCATTTATTTTTACAAAATTCTACATATTTAATGAAATATGAGAGTTAATTTGCTTGTTAAAATTACCATAAATTTGATATATTATGTGTCATATTTATTATTTTTTTTATAAATATTTAATATTTTCTTTTTTTGCTACAAGAAAATTAAAGGAGGGAAGGAAAAACATATATATCAAAAATTAATTAATTATTAATATTGAGAGAAAAATTAATTTATATGTCTATATCAAATTCAACTTCTTGTTAAAAGTAGAAAAGATGTTTTGATCCTTTTTTTCCCTTTTTTGGTGGAAATAAATTATATATAGCCAAAATTATATCCTAAATAGAATTATTATTAAGAACTAATGATTATATGTTATGTCATTTTCGTGTTTAAGAAACCTAATTAAGCAATCAATTATGTATTAATTCAACATATTAATTAATAAATCAAGAGAGATTAATAGAAGAAGAAGAAAATTTGAAAAATGGTACAAAAAATTTGAATTAATTTTAGAGTCCTTAATTAGATAATTAAGCTCATAATGATTAATTATGCTTAGTGAAAACGAATGTTTAGTCTAATTCTACAAAGTTAAAAATCGGACAAAGACTTAATTATTCCTCAATGAAAATAAAAATGGAAAATATAAGAAAATAATTCTAAACCTTCTTATGTGTAAGATTAGTATCTTAATTAAGATAATTAACAAGAAATTAAGATATTATATAAAAATAGTGTATAGAGCATGCATTGGCCCATTGTTTGACTCTTGATGAGGTAGTAATTTCTACTTTTAAGAGGCTCATAAAGGAAGAAGCTTGCCACACGGTTTAACAAAATTAATACTTGAAAATTAAGATTCTCAAGCTAAGATCACCTAATTATTAATTAATTAATTAATTAATTAATTAATTATTATTATTATTATTATTATTATTATTATTATTATTATTATTATATTATTATTATTATGTTCTATAAGCTATTATTAATTTCATTATTATAGTTCATATGACCTTTTGAATTTCATTTATTTATAGTTTGTTAATTTAGCTATAGATTAAGAGAAGTTTTTAAGTATATTAGTAGCTTTTTTAAAAATAAAAAATAAAAATAGCAGTTTTTTTTATATTTATGAAATAATTAATTATCTAATTAGATAGTTTATTTACTGTTTCATTAATTTATTATCTGTATATATATTTATATATTAATTTCTTTTTGCAAATTATGAAATAATTACTTTTTTTTTAAAAAAAAAAAGAAAATCTATGACATGTAATAGTAAATGTAATAATTAATATTTTTATTTCATATTATTATAAATAATAATTGTTTAAAAGAAAAAAGAAAGGTTCTCTGTTTAAAATAATAATGGAGAATACGCGGTTTTTTTGACATAAAAGACATGGTATGGAAGCATTTTTCAGCAGTATTGTCGTGGATAAGCATATACCTAGAGAAGAAAGAAAGGTAGTATATATATATATATATATATGTATGTATGTATGAACTTATAATTAAGCTCTATCTATAGCTATTCTTTAAGCTAGCTTAATTAGTAGGAATCACAAAATATCTTCCTTAAATTCTTGCTTCCAAAGCATGATAAATAATAATATTATTGAAAATAATATAAACATATATATATATCTTTCTAAACCAGAAAGGTGTGATTACGCAGAGTTCAGAGAAGGGTCGAACCCAGACATGTATGCTTAACCAGAGACTGAATAATCAAACTATACATCAAGAAATGCTTGATGATGGCTGAGAAGACTGATATATATATAATACGTTGTAGAAAACAAGCATTACTATTCTTCTGCAAAGCAGAAAGAAGGTATATATGGTAAAGAAGAAAAAGAAATATATATATATATACGCACCAGGAAGCTGCCATGGCTCGCAAGTATGCAAGTCGATTTCGACTAAAGTACCCTTCAAAACATCTTCATTGGTGATTTTCTTATAAAGATAATGGCAAACAAGTTCTTCATCACTTGGATAAAATCTAAACCCAGGTGGTAAACTTGCTCCAATGTCTCGTAAACCCATCAAATCTGTGTTCTTGAAGAAGAAGAAAGACAGAAAGAAAGAAAGAAAGAAAGAAAGAAAGAAAGAGTCTTCTTAGGTCTGAGAGAGAAAAGGGTTGGTGTAATATGCATATATAGTTGGGGTTAGAAGCAATGGGTCCTTTATTTTCCTTAGGCATGGATGTATGTAAGTAGTAGGGAAGTTTCAAGAAAAACCAAATTTACAAGAAATTAAAAAAGAAAAAATCAAAACAAACACATATAGACAAATTATTTTTTAATTTTTTATTATAGAAACATTCCAAAATACTCCTTTATTATATAATTTATTTTATAACAAAATTAAATTATTAACTTTATTACAATAAGATTAATTAACTACCCAACAAAACCTTAATTATAATTAATTAATTAATTTCTTTTTTTCCAATGAATTATAATTCACGTGCCCTACACGTTGTCTATATTTGAAAGAAAGAAATAATTGATGAAGTAATTAATATATTTATGTATGCATATCCAAACAATGTGTATATTCTTATTCTTCTTCCATAGTTTATTTTTGGTTTACTTTTCGTTTATTGACTCTTGTCCTTACTATTTTGCGTCACCATATGTTCAATCAAAAGGAATCCCATGTCTCTATTTCCTTTTTTTGCAACAAATCTCTTAATTACAATGCTTAATTTCTTAATTAACAATTAATTTTTATTAATTTTATATCACACGTACAAGTATTAGGACATATATATGATTAGTTAAAATATTACATAAAGCTTAAATATATAAAAAATGATTAGTAATAATTAAGGTTTTTTTTACAGACTAATCATATGTAGAACATATTATGGTTGAACAAAGACGCGTAATTAAGATCTTAATAGATTTTTTTTTTAGTTAATAAAATATAAATAAATTAAAGATTATGTTTTTATTAGGTATTTAAAAAGAGAAAGTTGTGATTAAATCCAAGAAATAGAATAATTATATAAGTAAAAATCTCAAGTTGTATGTAAGATTTGATTAATTTAATAATTAAATTGGTTGGATCATTCCATCAAAGGGGCCATAATCTTCAACAAAATTCCCAAAAACCAAATGTCCCAAGCACGTGAATCATTGTGATTGATCTAAGACCTAAAAACATGGACAGCTCAAGAAAATATTTAAATTAAAATTAATAATTTTTGTAATATTATTATTAATTTTTCAATTTTCTATTTTGTGTTCTAACATATGACTGTAATTAAAATCGTACAATGATTCTGAATTGAAGCATATGACAGTAATAATTAAGGTTGACGACTCTGATTCTTAGATGGTTGTATATACGTAAACCGAATTTACGATTTTTATAGTTAAGTCGGAACAATTCTGCCAGGACATCCAATATCATTATAATAGCTGGAAATTAAGCTAAATTATTATTTAATTTTAATCATCAAAGAATCCCATCTGTTCGATTTTTGATCACACAGAAGAATAATTTTGGATTGATGCAAGAAAAATAAAATAATGGGGACACCCCTCTATTGTCCTTCACAATTCTGGGCTCCACTAATGATGAAGGGCAGTAGGTCCACATATATATATACATATATATATATATATAATTACATAATTTTTGTGGAACTTATCTAATTATTATTAACTAATATTAGAGAATTTATAATAATTGGGATGAGAAGTGCAATTATAATGAAAATAAGGACAAAAGGGTATTTGTCATAATGTGTATCATATGATCAAAATAATTAGGATGTTATATAATAGATGATGACTGGACTGGGGTCACATATATGTATATGTATGTGTATATAATATAGTTACAGCCAGCCATTTTAATTATTAATATCAAATCCTACAATTTAACTTATTTGTTATTAAATTACTATATAATTTTAGGTTAAATTTTGATAATTTTATTACTTCTTTAAATTATTTTAACAATTGAAAAAAAAATAAATTGCTCTGATCTAATATAATACTCAATATTATATCATAAAAAAAATTATATATTTTAATTATTATTTAATATATGTGAAATAATAAGACATTAAATAGACCTACAATGTAATGTAATTGTCAAGCTAATTGATTTCATACAAAATTATATTCCAATAATTATTTTATTTATAAACCCACGTTTAAATATACGAAATATAGAAAGTTTACTATAAAAAGAGATACACGTATCTGTCTAAAGTTTACTATAAAAAGAGATACACGTATTTGTCTAAATACATTGAACATACTTATAAGATTTAATGTATAATCTCTAGTAAATATATAAATTCAATTACTGTATAAATATATATAAGATAGAATTATACTTATCACACTTCCTCAATTCAAATAAGCTATCGTTTTAAACTGTCGGTTTCTGACTAATAACTTATGAAGTCGAGCGTACACTTTTATGAAAAAATATGAAACAAATTTTCGATTAATATTTAGCCACCGTTTTAGTATGCTTTGTTCGAGCATGAAATAAAATGTTGACTGACAAAAATATTGCAGCAATATTATCACACCATAATATGAAAACAATTGAAACGTAGTGAATCGAAATATAAGCCTCCTTCATACTTATAAGTCCAATGGGACCAAATTAAGCTCGTCAGGACCAGAGATGCTAGAAATAATAAGCCTTCACTTGTTGATATTCAATTGAAATAGTTTGCACGTTAAACTTAAAGAAATATTTTCCCAAATCCCCTCTTGACTTTTAAGCTTGTTTGCCAATTTTCCTTACACTTTGACAATTTGCTTACATTTTCTATTTTACACATTTATTGATTATTAACTCAAAGTAATATCATTAAATTTTTATTCAAAAAAAAAATAAAAATTATATAAATTTTAATTACCCAAAAACCCAATTGGATTTTGGTTGGATATATGTATTGTTTTCCTAATGATATTTTCCTAATAACACATTTTTTTTACACATCTTACAATATTTACTGCATTTATTTTTTTTAGAAAAAAAGAAAATACAAAAATTGAAGTAGTGTGGCCACCTTCACCAACTACTAGCGAATAAAGGATACTAGAAAGCTCTTGTGCCAACCATTCATTTGGTACTCTCAAAATAATTATCAAATCATTGGATGCCGGACAAAATTTTGAATGACTTTTTGTAGCACTGTAGTCTGAAAATTTAGAAATTACGAGTTTTTGATATGGTTTAGCCCGTTTTTGGTCACTTTCTATCGAGAATCATGCTTTTGACAAGATTCTCTATCATTTTCGTAGTATTTTTGATAAAAGTAATGGAGTTGCAATGAAAAGTTTGTTAAAAAAAGAATACATTTGAACAAAAAAATGACGGCTAACGGGTTAAAACGGCTGCTGTTTAAGAGTAGAGTTTCTTCAAAAAACGAAATGAAGAAGATAAAATTTGTTAATATAAAATGAGGCTAACAAAAAAAAAAGTAATTTAATTAAAACCATTAATATTTTTTTCCATAATACAAATAAAATGTATTTAATGAATTAAATTTAAATAAAAATATATATTAAATACATTTTCAAAACCTCCAAAAAAGCATTGTATTGATAATAAGAAAATTGTCTTGTAATTTTTCCTTTGATGGTATTTTTTTTGTAATATTTTATTTTTTTATAATTCTAGTTGATCTGGAATAAAAGATTGTAGAGTTAAATACGACGTCGTTGTTGATAATATTGGCACAATTAGAAAAATAAAATAACTGTAACCGTTACTAAAAAAAACTATAAAATTTCAACTATCTTGTATGTATATAATATATATATATATACACACACGCATCATCATATATAAACTAAATAAGTCAAAAATACCCTTTCATTATCATATAGGAAACTTGTATAACATGTCAAGAAAAGCAGTGTCACTGTGTAAATGATAGTGGAAGCTCTCTAAAGATGATAAATGGGTCTTTTTCGTCATTTAATACCAAATTATTTAATTTTTTAATTTTTTTAATGATGAGAGTATAATATTTTTACACTTGTATATATGGAAAGAAAGAAAAGAACAAAACGACAGTTATTTAAACGGTTGGTTTATTAATGATCTTGTCGGAAAAAAAAGTTAATTAATGAGAGATTAAGAGGTAGGATATGTTAAATCAGCATATTAATTAACATTAAATTCAGTGAAATCTTCTTAGTCATAATCATTATAGTGTTTACAATTTTCGCTAATGATGTGTAATTTTGGTCAAAATATTAAAATTTAATTTATATTTTGAGAAAAATGAAATAATAAAAATTATTAAAAAAAATTAATTCCAAAATTATGTTAAGTATACAATGTTAAGAAATTGTAAGGGTATTAAATAAAATAAATTCAATATTCAATTTGGATAGATTCCTCTTTAACTTATTAGAATCTCATCAATATGCATATATAATTTAAATTAATCCTAATTGGCTAAATTAGACTAATAAAATAAATATAAAGAGAAATTAAATAAATATGATCATATAATGAAATATATATATATATAGTTAGGACTGCAAACGAACTGAGGCGAGTCTTGTGCTGTTCGAACTCGACTCGTGTTAAATTACACGACGAGTTTAAGCTCGACTCGTGAGCTTAGCTCGTTTTGAGGCCTGCGAGTTTCGGCTCGAGTCTTGTGCTGTTCGAGCTCGGCTCGTGTTAAATTCCACGACGAACTTAAGCTCGACTCGTGAGCTTAGCTTGGCTCGTGAGCCTAGCTCGTTTTGAGGCCTGTGAGTTTGGTTATTTCATGTTGCTATTTGAGCTTAAGCTCGGCTCGTGAGCTTAGCTCGTTTTGAGACCTGCGACCTTGGCTATTTCAGGTTGTTATTTGAGCTTAAACTCGGCTCGTGAGCTTGACTCGTTTGTAGCCCTACAAAAATTAGCAAATAAATAAATATAAATGAAATACAATATAACATTTAATTGATGGGAAAAAGAAAAAAAAAAACACAAATCAGAAAAATTGATAGAAAGCAAAAGCTAAAAGAAGAGGGCAAAATAAAATGACTAGGACCTTAGTATGAAAGATTGAGATAATTAATTAATTAATAACCATAATAAATACTACTAATTAATAAATAATTATTAATAATATTTTTAAAAAATATATAAATAAAAGGGAGAGCCTAAATTAACGGGAGGCAAATGCGGCGTAAGACATGTGAAGCCACAAACAAAGTAACACGTCATAAACAAAGTAACGTATTGATCTTTTTTTTTTTGAAAAAAACGTATTAATCGTTCTAAATTCTAAAATAAAAACAAAAATAATAAAATAAGATAAAATGATAAGTAACCCAAATGATTGTGAAGTGGTAGGCTTAGGGTTCTTTGGTAAAGTGGGAATTTTTGTTAGGTGTGTTTATGTTTTATTTATAGAAAGAGTGACGGCTTTATATTCCTTTATTTTATTAATTTTTTAATTTTCCAATAATTTAAATTTAATCATATGTTTTTATTTTTATTTTCTTCATTAATTCAACAAGCTTTCTATGTCCACGTGTTCTTTTACTAAATATACTTCCACAAGCTATGGGCTCTTTTTCATTATTACACACAATTAATAAGTCTTACATCTCATAATCAATCATTAATTTTTCGATTAGAATACTATTTAACGATAATTAAATGTATTTGTAAAAAAAATAATATGAATTAAATTTAAAATTTCTGCGCTATGAATTAAACTTAAAAACTCCGCAGAATGACGGACAGACCGACGGTTATGGGCACAACATAAAATATTATTGTAATTTAATTAGAAGGTTAGAGTATAAAATTAGAAGTCTGGTAATATCGTTATTGTACAGTTTAAGTTAAATATTAGATGGGGTCCAATGATTGGTCACGTGAGGTCATAGGAAATAGAAAATGCTGCCCTATCAAACAAAGCCAAATCAGCTGAGACTATAGAAAGAAACCACAGGTGGCATTCCCTCATGTTCTTTGGAAGTTGCTCATTATTATTTTGAAACGTTGTTATCCAAATCATTTCTATGCCCTACCCCATATATATATATATATATTCTTAATTAAAATTAATAGAAAAATTGTTAAATACAAATATTAGTTATAGGTAAATAAAATATATAAATATATATAAAATAAAATTTTTAAATATTAATATATTTCACAATCTTTACACATAGAAATATTAACTTTAAATATAATCTTAAATTGATTGAATTATCTAATTAAAAAAATTATTTAGTATAAAAATATTCTTTAATAACAAATACTTAATTAATTAATTAATTATTACCAGTTAGTTAATTAACAAATTAATTAACAACATAGAAAAATACTACTATTTTTGTTTTTTTCTCTTGGTATTATATATGATTTTACTAATTGTCTTTTATCACTTCAGTCAACAATTAATATTAGTAGCACAAGAAAAGAATATTTATGCAAAATTTTCTTTTCCTTTCTCTCACTTTCTCGGGAATTTCTAGGAAAATATAATATATAAATGAAAAATGTAAAAAAAAAATGAATTAAATTCTAAATTAAATTAATAATAATACACAAAATATGGCCCATGCACGACAAAGGAAACTGCTTCGAAAGATGAAGCATGAAAAAAAAGTTAGTTGATAGTATTTTTTCTGTTGCAATAATAAATAAATATTTATTATTTTATTATCAATTTTTTTTTTAATTTAAAAATTAAAAATAACGTATAAATATTAACAATTTAATTAGTAATTAATTATTAGATTCTGTTCGTATTATAATTTCGTAACACTTTTCAAAGAAAAGGTTGTCGACAGTATTGTATTCACTTTATAGCACTTTTGAAATTTGGTGTATACATATCTCGTTGGTGACTCATACATTATCATGAAATATAAAATTTAAATATTTAAATATATTTTATTTTCAAAATTATATTTATAATTTCTTTTATTTTTTAATTACAATTTATGGAAGAAAAAAAGAAAGGGTTCATGAGGATTATATTAATTTCTAAAATTTTCTATAATTTTTTTAATTTATATCCTTTTATTTATTTATTATTATTATTATTTTTGATAATTCATTATAAAAAGGAAAAATTTTATAATAAGAATATAGTTTATCCATTGAACTTGGTGGGACATCTTTTTCTACGTTGGGCCCCACGTGACAATGTTGAGAGATACACGTGTAAGAAGGTTGTTTGAAAAATATGTAGATTCTCCTTTTTTTATATATTTTTTTCAACTTTAAAATGGAAAATGGAATTGCTTTTTTCATTTGGAATAAAGAAGAAAAAAATGCATACATATGCATTTGCCATGCAACTTCCCACAATTAATTAACATTCATATTAATTATCTTCTTTAATTTAATTAATTATCAAACAATTAAATGCTACTTAAACAGTTAGTTTTAGTTTTATCGAATATAGCAGTAGTCATCTTCCAGTAAAGAAATTCTGATCAGTTTCTCTATACAGTACTGTAGCCGATTCGGCTGTTGTGGACTATTAGCTCAGTCTATCCAATTATTTTAATAATAAGATAAATTAGTTATCTTGAGCTTGTTTTGATTAAGTGTAATTAAATATGATAAAAGAATATTTTAAATAATGAGATTTCCTGCCGGCTGCCATGATATTAAAAAAATAAATTACATTAAATCTAACCTAACTTGAACCTTAAAATTATTATAATTAAATCAATTAATTAGAAGTAATTATCATTTACTAAAAGTAACATTAATAAGAGTATGATAAATAATGAAATCGATGTACAGAGAAGTAAATATAAACGGAAAAAAACACATATAATCCGGTAAAAAGGAAATGTATAAATAATCTGATAATACAGAACAGATGTAACGTAAACAAATTTTTAATTTTTTTTAGCATGCTTAAATTTTACTTTATTTAGAAGATCATAAAATTTACTTTAATTTCAAGAATTATATATTATAATAATAATACAAACAGAAAGTAGGCATAAGGGAATAACTAGGTAGATCCCTCTTTGTCAACAAAGCTAGCAAAGTTAGGATTTTGATTAACTGATTAATTTAATTTAATTACAACTTAAAACATTAATTAAATAATAATAATTAAAAATAAAGAACAAAAAAAAGAGAATTTAGTAACAGTAAAGTAAAATTGAAAGGTGATTAAGAATCAAATGGCACTCTCACTGGCTACATTATTAGTGAGACATAATACATACTGAAAAATATTAAACTTTATGTCTTTTTCAAATTATATAAACAAAAAGAAAATAAAATTATTTATTTATTTATTTAAAAAAAATGTAAACCACATCATAAGATTCTGTTGATAGCTTGGAAACATAGGAAATTGTTTACTACAAGTAGAAGCATCCCTAATCATGCAGGGCTCTCCCTCTTATTGATTAAATCATGATTATCAAATTAATTAACAAATAATTATGTATTAATTACATAAAGTTAATTTTGGTTAGGGAAAAAGGAAACACAGTATATATCTCTTGTTTTTCAAACTAAGAACCCTAATTTTATACTGCATATATGTCGGCTAAAGGGCAAATATATCCATTACATATATCGTTTTGTGTTGATTTGATGTGACGTGCACATTAATAATTACAATTAATTAGTTTATGATTTGATTCAAACCAGCTGGTTTGGTTTGAACCGATGAAATGCGATAAAAGGTGGTGGAATGACAATCAGTAACGTTAATGATTTAACGGGTCAAAACACTATAAGCTATTTAAGAGTTCGTTATTATTAAATACGGCCGAAATCGAAATCGAACCGTGTAACGGGTGGCAGAATGGGAGAGGGATTCTAAAAGGGGGTGGCGGACATATATAGCTTTGCGCCGCAAATGAAGAAATATAAGTATTTAGAAGGGGAAAAGAAGAGCCAATGGAGCAGAAGAGAGTGGACAAATTTGGACACTAACAACACTATATGGTCCCATTTTGAATTAGCATTATGATTTTTCAAATTATTTGTTATATATATATATATATATATATATATATATATATATATATATATATATATATATATATATATATATATAAAAAAAAGTAAAAGAAAGATATATAATAATTGTGAGAGAGAGTTAGTGGTGGGTGTTTGTT
>CANUEY010364310.1:0-19033 GCA_948099555.1 Croton setiger
TATATATATATATATATATATATATATATATATATATATTTATATTTACGTACCTACTTTATATACTCATATACGTCGAAATATAATATATTATTTAAATTTAGTTTTATATGCTTATATATACTCCAAACAAAATTTAATATGTTAACGTTATCTACTTTTCAAATACTAATAAATTTATATTCAAAGGTGAATGTAAAAAGGGTTTGTATGATATTTATAATGTAATAGTCTTTATTTTATTAATTGTTTAATGTATTTGTTCATATAAATAAATATTATTGAATGTAATTTAATTATTTTGAAAATGGAATTAATCATACTATTTTTTTAAATTTATTCTAATTAAATTTATAATTTTTTTATTAATTATATAAATTATCTAATTATATTTACCATTTTAATATTAAAACATTTTTTTTGCAATACCACCTCCCGATTTGATGATTGCAAATCATTTTCATATTTTGTATATAATCTAATATACTTTTTTTCATTGCCTGTTTCTAATTTAACAACAATTAATAAAATAAAATTCCTCTTCTAATTTCAAATCTCTTTTGTAAAGACATAAACAAAACTATGTATGTTTATATATAAAAACGCATAATTTCTCCTTCAAAAATAACTTCTTTAGTAGGCAAATATTAAATATTTAACTAATCCGGTAGATCCTTAAGTGAATCTCACGTTAACCCAAGACCATTTAGGGTGCAGAACTCCACCGCTTCGCCTAGCAGCACGATGCTTGTATTGCTCTCCCACAACTCCGTTTTCACGGTTTAGGCTACTCCATTTCGCTCACCTTATTCGAGCGTATCTAAATAGATACTATGCTTGCATATGGATCTCTCCGTCGTTACATTCCATTTAGGATTAGGAACTCGTTACATTCCATCTAGGATTAAGAATAGGCGTAATCAGACCCGTTTTATATATATATATATATATATCTCTCCTTATTAGGGACCCTATTCTATTCACCTCTTTGGGCTTCTATTGAATTGAGAAATAGGTTTGATTGTCCATTTTTTTGATATAATATATAAGGCATCTTCCAGATAATTCAAATCGAAGCAATTGGATGTCCGAATACATACACAAACTTATCATGTGTCAGGAACCAAATTTGAACTGGTGACACGAGGATTTTCAGTCCTCTGCTATACCTGCTGAGCTATCCCGATCATTTTCAACATGGCGTCTTTCTCATTTTACTAAATGACTTCGGTCTATGTCAATGTCAATTAAAAAAAATATAAAAAAGTATTCTAAAGTCTTATCCAGACCTCAAATGCTTCGGCGATCTCTAACTAGAAAAGTAAAAGTTAGAGCTTGAGAAGCTTCTGGTCCGGTAGGCCCATAATTTATTAGGTTAAATTATAATTATGAATTTGAGCCCAACCCAACGTATTCCACAAAACAATATGTATTATTATAATTATATTTATTTCCTATTTAGTGTTTTAATATTACCTCAGGAAAGGAATAATCTTAAATAACTATTAATGTTATAAATAAATTTAAGGAAAAAAATAATCTCAATAAATATAATATTATTTCTGAAAAAAAAAATAATTATTAATATTATAAATAAGTAAATCAAAGTAACAATATTATCTTCAATAATAATAGAGATTTTATAAGAGTATTTTAGGAAAATTCAAATGAACCCTATTCCTACATTTATATACTATAGATAAAATAGGTTTTATTATACTTAAGTTCTCGTCACGATCTAGCACTCAGTCTGAAGGCTGCGATTGGCGTGCAGTCAGACTCAGACTGTACAAACCTTAAAAATGATCCATTTAACTGTTTTTGTCAACTATTTAGGCTCAAATTGACTAGTTTAAAATGATTAACCTAAGTTTAAGTAGTTAGGTGGTTTAATTTATATATAATATCAAATGTCAATCAATCCAATGTGAAATTCACAAACTTCCCCCATTTTGCGCACAATGTCCTTATTGTGGCCCACAAACACAAACCTCACCAAGCGATGCCATGCACTTCCAGCTGGTAACTAGTTCTGATATCATTCTTGCCATGACCCAGCGCGGGAGCCACAACCAGCGTGCAGCTAAACCGGAATTTGATCGCACAAGCCTCCAAAATGATTTACCTAACTGTTTTTTTAATTACTTAAGCCCAAATTTACTGGCTTAAAATGGTTAATCCAATTTTACTAAGTAGTTAAATGGTCAAACTTATATATCATATTAAATATCAATCAAAATCCGATGTGAAATTTCATAATCTATTATAATAGAAATTGTATTAGGTCCAAGGTTGTCAAACTCACGAGTTTACTTTGACTCGAAAAAGTCTTAAACTCGACTTGTTGAACTTGACTCGTAAACTAGCTTAAGTTTATGAAAAAGTATAAATACCTATAATTTTATAAATATCTCATACATTATTGTTCAAAACACATTAAAACATCCAAATATGTAGAATTAAAGTAGAAATTAAACAAAACATATAAAAAATAATCAACAAAACATATATTTGCCGATAAAAAAAAATAAAAACATCTTTTCATTATTTATTTAATGACATTATATAATATGGAATGTATGTATGAGAAGACAGATAAAAAATATAAGAAAAATACACTATAATAACAAAACTAAAACAAGTTTAAAGAAAGAAAAATAATAATAATAAGCTTAGTTCATATTTTAACTTATATTATTAGTTGCTTACATTTATTATATTTAATTTTCACTTAATTGGATGTTTTTAATTTATATACATAGAATCCATTATTGGGCTTGAAGTATATGCATCAATTTTTTGGAATCTTGCATGAAGTCCTTATTACTTTGAATCCATTAGTTATTATATGTTTGTTAGTCTTATTAGCGGCAAGATTAGCGATATAATGAGGAAAGAGGCGTAACATTTGTATACAGTATCTGTTCGAGTCCTATAATATGTTTCTGGAAAGTATTTCAAAAGTATAACTGAGAATAAATTGAAAATGGATTTAGCATTTTAAAGTTTTTATATGATTATTATGATAAGACGAGTGCCTACGAAAAGCCCTTAATCAAGCAAACTTTTGAGCTTGAAAAGTTGTCAAAAAAGAAATTTGAGACAGTAAATAAAATGATGAGATATGATAATATTGATCACAATATGAAAAGAAGAAAAATAAGAAATTTACATGTCATCACATTTTCACATGTCAATCATCTGTTCATTTAATTTTAATTTTTTAAAATATTTATTAAATCATTATTTTTATTTATATTTATCATAATATAATGATTAATAATTCTTAAAAAAATTTATATAATTTGATCATTCGAGAGTTATTCAAGATTCAACTTAATAAAAAATTATTCGAAAACTAAAATAATAGACTCGAATAATATACGAGTCAAGCTTGAATACTCAATTCAACTTTAAAACTTTATTTAATTTAATTAAATCAAATTTGAATTTAAATTTTTACTTTTTAAAAGTAAATTTGAATTTGATTTTAATGGTTTAAGGCCAAATTTTCATTATTTCTTGATTTGTTATCCTAATGTTTTAAAAAAACATTTAAAAAATGTAAAAAATAAAACTAAATCTATAATTGAAAAAAAAAATTCCTCAAAATATATTTGTTTAACCTTTTATACAACTTTTGTAAATGAAAAAAAATTAAATTAATTAATTATAATTTATTCTTTTAAATAAAATAAATATAATTTATTAAAAATAAATAATTTTTTAAAAATAAATATTTTTTAATAAATAAATAATTTTTTAAAAATTTATTAAAAATAATTGATGTATAAATTTATTTTTGTCAATAATGTTAGTTTTATAAATAAGGTTATCTTAAATATTTGTATATTATATAATATCAATGTTTTCGCCAATATTAGAAACAATCTTTAAAATTGATGTTCTTCAATGCGATTCATTTTAACTTTATATTTTCAATGTGTCATGTTAATGGAATGAAATAATGTAGATACCTAAATTTTAAAAAATGAAATGAGATTAATTACGATAAAAGAGATCAAAAATAATATTAATTAATTTAATTAATTTTAATATTTTCAATACAATTGTAAATTTCATAAATTGTGAACATGTAAACTCTATATATAATATTTCAAGAATATTTTTTATACTAATATAAATATAATATTTAAAAAATTAATATTATATATCAATATAATTTTCTATTATTTAAGGTTCAGGCTAATGTAGGCAACTATTAATTTATATTCGATATCCATTTAAAACTTATATTTTAATAAAACTTAAGAAATTTAAAACTTATATTTTAATAAAATTTAAGAAATATTGTTATATTATAAAATTAATATATTGATGATAACCTTTATATATTAAAATAAAAAAAAATAAAAAATTATTAAAGTGCACTCCTTAATTTGGAGAATATAAACTTCTTAATGTGAATTACATTCTTTGACGATTGTTTATTATTTGTATCATTCTTTTTTAAGAGGTATGAGCAAATATAAAATTTTCTTTTACTCTTTCTATTTATAATTCATATTTTTTTTCTATGATTCATATTTTTTTTCTATTTATAATTCGTATTTTTTTTTTTCTATGATTCTTATTTTTTAAAGTTGAAAAAATTTTGAAGTTATAATACGTTTCATTATTTTATTTTTTTATATGAATTTTTTACTTGAATGAATTTCAAGTGTATTTTTAATGTAAAAAAAATAAAGAAATGTAAATCCATTTAAAATTTCAATTTATTGTCATGATTTAAGGACAAATGTGACAATTTTTTTTTTTTTAAAAAATAACACTATGTTTTCTCTTAAAATATAAAATTATATTTAATCTCTTAAAAATTTGTTTCTGTTACGGATCTCGAAGGTAATATACAACTAATTTCATTAAAAATATGTCATTTTTATTCTCACATTTTTTGTGAAGATCTAGAAATAACATTTTTTTATTT
Source organism: Croton setiger (assembly GCA_948099555.1). NCBI lineage: Eukaryota > Viridiplantae > Streptophyta > Magnoliopsida > Malpighiales > Euphorbiaceae > Croton > Croton setiger. Next base: position 4,949 of record CANUEY010364310.1, read on the forward strand.
TATTAACAGAGAATAAAAGTTTTCATTTAGTAGAGCGTAAATATGAGGATTTTATAGTTATGAGGCAAATAATAATAATAAAAATAATAATAATAATAATAATAATAATAATAATAATAATAATAATAATAATAATAATAATAATAATAATAATAAAATGGTATTAGTACTATATGATTGTAAAAATTTTTAATGAAGGCCAAGTGAAAAATATGTTCACTTTCTATGCTATTTTTCTATTTAAATGTTTACTAATAAAATATAAACACATGTTATTGTAATAAATTGCAAAAAATTACTTATTGTAGAAAGTATAAATAATTTATTATGTAGAAGTGAGACTATGTATTGTAAGAGAGAATATCACTTTTTATTTGGGGCAACTTGAAATTATGTAACACACATATTTTTAGATAATGAGTCATAAGAAAAAATATATATGAGACTAAGTAATGTAGATACTCTTAATTGTAAAAAATGAATGAGATTAATTATAATAGAAAATATCATAAATAATATTAATTAAAAATAAAATACTAATATAATATTCATACTAATATTAAAAAAATATTAATTAAAAAATGTAAATAGAAAGTCATCTATTAATATACTTAACATTTACACTATACAATATTTGAATTAGGAGAAAAGAAAATACTTGAATTAGGGTAGAAAAAAAAAAGAGACCAGTGAACTAATTGATATAAATTAAATATGTAATTATTTTTTAGAATAATATTCCGCGCATAGCGCGGGTACAAATTTTAGTATGTATTATTATAATTATATTTATTTCTATTTAGTGTTTTAATATTACCAATAATCTTAAAGAACTATTAATGTTATAAATAAATTTAAGGAAGTAAATAATCTTAAATAAATATAATATTATTTTAAAAAAATAATTATTAATATTATAAATAAATAAATCAAAGTGACAATATTATCTTCAATAATAGTGATTTTATAAGAGTATTTTAGGAAAATTCAAATGAACCCTATTCCTACATTTATATACTATAGATAAAATAAATTAATTATACTTAAGTCCGCGTCACGACCTAGCACTCAGCCCGAGGGCTGCGACCGACGTGCAACTAGACAGGAATCTGACTGCACAAGCCTCTAAAATGATTCACCTAAAACTCTTTGTTAACCATTTAAGCTTAAATCCACTAGTTTAAAATGATTAATCTAAATTTATTAAGTGGTTAGGTGGTTTAACTTATATATCATATTAAATGTCAAGCAATCCATGTGAAATTCCTAAAACTTCCTTCATTTTGCTCACAACGTCCTCGTTGTGCTACACAAACACAAACATCATCAAGCGATGCAACGCACTTCCAACTGGTAAGTAGCTCCGATACCATTCTTGCCATGACCCAGCCCAGGAGCCGCAACCGGCATGCAGCTAAACCGGAATTTGATCGCACAAGCCTCCAAAATGATCTACCTAACTGTGTTTGTCAACTACTTAAGCCCAAATGCACTGATCTAAAATGGTTAACCCAAGTTTATTAAATAGTTAAATGGTCAAACTTATATATCATATCAAATGTAAATCAATATCCGATGTGAAATTTCATAGTCTATTACAATAGAAATTGTATTAGGTCGAAGGTTGTCAAACTCACGAGTTTACTTTGACTCGGAAAAGTCTTAAACTCGACTTGTTGAACTTGACTCATGAACTAGCTTGAGTTTGTGAAAAAGTATAAATACCTATAATTTTATAAATATCTCATACATAATTGTTCAATACACATTAAAACATCTAAATATGTAGAATTAAAGTAGAAATTAAACAAAACATATAAAAAATAATCAACAAAACATATATTCGCGGATAAAAAAAAACATATTTTCATTATTTATTTAATGACATTATATAATATGGAATGTATGTATGAGAAGATAAATAGAAAAAATATAAGAAAAATACACTATAAGAAAAAACTAAAACAAGTTTAAAGAAAGAATATATATGTATATATAACCATTGTACTATGGTATGCTTCATCATAAATGATATTATTATCATTAGAAAAAATTGTTTCCATGCTTATATATATATATATATATATTTTTTTTTTCTAGGGTTAGATTTAATATTGGAACATCCTCTGCTCAAGTCTTCCTATGAACAGGGGCTATTGTTTTATCACATATATCATTTGATATGAATTGAATCGTAGACCACCCGTAGTACGAGTTATAAGACTGAGTAGTTAGCTGGTACGAGTTATAAGACTGAGTAGTTAGCATTGAATTTCATGAAAGATCTGGATCGAGGTAAAATTAGCGATAGGATGAGAAAAAAGGCGTACCTTTTATATACCGCGTCCGTTTGAGTCCCATGATATATTTCTGGAAAGGATTTCAAAAGTGTAACTGAGAATAAAATGGAAAATGGATTTAGTATTTTAAAGTTTTCTCGATTATTTATGTGATTATTATGAAAAGATGAGTGCCTACCAAAAACCCTTAAACAGGCAAACTTTTGAGCTTGAAAAGTTGTCAAAAAAGATATGGGTTCAGTAAATAAAATGAGCTTTGAGACAGTAAATAAAATGATGAGATATGATATGATAATATTGATCACAATATGAAAAGAAGAAAAATAAGAAAATTGACATGTCATCACATTTTCACATGTCATTAATCATTTCATTTAATTTTAATTTTTTAAATTATTTATTAAATCATTATTTTATTTAAAATTTTTATATTTATTATAATATAATGATTAATAATGTTAAAAAAATTTATATAATAATACATATTCATATTCTCTCGTTTAGAGTTTTATAGTAAATGAGCGAATTCCGAACTATTCAAAATTCAACTTAATAAAAATTTATTCGAAAATTAAAATAATTGGCTCAAAAAGTACACGAACCAAGCTTAATACTCGACTCAACTCTACTCAACTCACTTATATATAACCCTACTTAGATGGCTAAATGACACACCTCCAATCAAGATCAAGAGGTGGTATTAGGTTCAAACTGTGGCTTTACTCTTTCATGGGTTAAATATGCTGTAAATAAATTGGTTGTATAGTGGTATTATGAGATGTAATCTGATAGTAAATGGATTGGTTAATTCAGTGGCGGTGCGATGTTATGGGTTGTCGGTGAAATTTACCCCACATGATATTTGTTTCTCTTAAAATACATATACAAATAGTGAATTTGACCCTTATATGAACTCACTTGTATTGATGAAACACGTATTATTATTTGTTAAATGTATATAATATATTGAAATGTAGAGAACTTATTGCGGCTTTCGATAATTCCTTTGTCGGTTACAAGACTCAGTCCGTCGGACCACGATTAGGAAAAACATTGAATTTTAATTGGTCTGCCGGATTGGTGAATCGCCGGCTCCAAATTAGCGGTTTGACCAGTTATTTATTTATTTTTATTTTTAAAAAAAAAATTAAAAATAAAAGCGGAACCGACAGTTCGATTAAACGATTACGGTTCGATACAGTTCATAGTTCGAAAATGATTTGAACCTAAACCGAATCGTCCCCTAATGGTTTCGGTTACGGTTCGGCTGGTTTAGAGTTGGCGACAGACTGGAACGATTAACCGGCGGACCCGACAAACCTAACCGCCCCACGGCCATATCTAATTTCACGATAATTATACTAGTAATCTCTTTTTTTTTTTTTTAAAATTCTATACTTTGTTTAATATCATTATTATCCCTCTTAATTTTAAAATTAGCTTATAGCTTCTAGGATTTAATGCTTATCATCATGCACGCATACCTCTAATGAAGAAAAGTTTTTACTTAATGATATTATAAACATCTGCAAAAACATGAAATTATGATCTCCAATAACCTGAAATAGAGATTAACTAAGATAATTAATAAATAAATAGGCACAGCCACTCCACTTAATGCCCTGTAGCTTAGCTATCTATCTTCTAATATTTAAATATTTAAGGCTATTGAATTAGAGAATTTTAAAGAAAACCCAGAATTGCAGTCTCACTGTCAATAAATCCCAACCAAGTCTGGGCAGTAGTAGTAGTCTCTTCTTCCAAAAACATGCAAATCATTTAGAGGAGTGTACACACACACACACACACATATATATATATATATATATATATATATATGATTGGAAGGCAAGCCATGGCTAGCTGTGGCTGTGGCTGTGGTATATGTATACACTGGAACTACTTGACCATGACAATAAATACTGTATGTATTAGGTGCTTTTAATTTAATGCCAATCAACTGACCCGACTGGTGATTGAAGGGAGATAGGTCCCATTGCATTAGAAATAGCAATCAATTGTTTGCTGGTAATTAATTAGTTTTGTCTAACAGTAAATCATAATTAAAGACTCTTGATTAATATTATCATTATTAAAATTAGTATTAAGTCAAAAGCAATGGTATCCATAAGAAATGAAAAATATAATTATTTAACAGCATGATTATTTTTGGACCCACCAAATAGTTAAATGGGGTGGTACATATTTACTGTATTATTTCAAAGAACTATAGTAATTACTACTAATTCTTGAATATGAATTGGCCAAAAAAATTAATCTTGAATAAGAAAAATATGTACCATTATAATTATACTTGGACTATTTTAATTCATGAGCTTTATATTTTTCTGGACTAATTATATATTAATAATTTTTATTTAAATTTATTAGTAATATTTAACCTTTTGTTTTATCATAATTATGTGTTTTTAATATGTGAAATTTTTACAATACAAAAAAATGAAATATTTAAGAGAGAAAATATTAATATTAAATATTTACATTATTATAATTTTAATCTTTTAGTTAAAAATAAATATTTGATATAATATAAATATTTTTTTTTGTTTGACCTTTGAAAAAAAAAATATATGTCATCACAATTCACGTGCTAATTAAGTAGGTGATAAATAATATAATAATATAGTAATATTTTAATAAGGCTGCATGGGGCTTTGTTCTATCTAACGTGACTGGGAGACGCCAGCGATGCATTAGTGGCCAGCCATAGCATGAGAGCTCGGCGGTATCATTTTATTCACCCAAAAAATATAATATCATCGCTGATGATAAATATAGTAGGTGGCCTTTGTCTTCAAAATCCATTATTATTCCAACTCAGACTAGATTTCATAATGATTATTTTTTTTTAATTCAACGACGAGATTTAATTTCATTAACGATGAAAGAAAATTCGAATTCGTATTCAATAAGTCATAACATAACGCACTAATTATTAAATTAGATCTTCAATGCACTAACTATTATATTAGAGCCTTAACTCTGAGTAAAACTCAATTTTTTGAATTTTTTTTAATCAAAATCATTCAAATTTTTTGGATCGAAAAATTACAAAGTTGAGATAAGTACATTATAGTGTCAAAATATAAGGATATTTTTATATTTGTTATTAGTATTAAATTTCATTTTAAAAAATTAGGGTATTAAAATTTTGGAGTATTTTAAATTAAAAGCATTCTACTCAATTTAATAAAAATTAATAATATGTATGAAAAATAAGATTAAATTCGAAACGGAGAAATTAGTTTATGATGTAGAATTTGTAATCATAAGCTAATTTATTTTATTGTTGATGGTAAAATCATACAGTATACAATATATAATGCATGTTTAAATTGCTGTTGTTCTAGAAAGTCCACAATTAAATCGGTGATTTTTTTTAGAGCTTTTAAACGTGTGATTTTGGGTGAAAAAAAAATATTCCATAATCTAAGAGATCTTGAACACGATATTTCAGAGATTTCCAATTTTTTTTCTCAAATAAAATGTATGTCTGTACTGAATTTCGAAATTAAAATCAGTAGATTACAGTTTTCAGAATTTGACATTATATTTTTAGTTTGATACGAATTTATTTGTACTATTGTAATCATACGAAATCAATATTAAAAAGTCAATTTCTGTAAATTATGACCTATTCAAATTGATCTTATAACTCATTATAAACATTTTATTGTACAACTTAAAAAAACATAAAAAAAGCAGATCTCGAATTTTGTATTGGAGACACGTAGCCTTATTAAAAACGACGAGGCTAGTGATTACGAATTGAGACAATCTCCTAATGCTTGATTTTATTTTATTTTTTTTAAATTTCATATTCGTTCGTTTATTCTGTGATCTAAGATAAATTTTAATTAGTCACAAATTTATAAAATTTAAATTTAAATTTTATATTATAAAATTTATATAACTGCAAATTTAATGGTTTAAAATGTTTACATATATATTTTAAAAAAAAAAACAAAAATTGGTGATTATCGAAAGTCTCCAAAAGAGACTTTTCAAAAAAATTTGGACCCTTCAATATGATACGGAGATGTCAATCAGCTCCCTGTCGTTTTTCTACCGAATATTCCAATTTTTCAATATTTTATAATACATATCTCACCTACCATTCATGCATTGCCTTTTTTCTTTTTTATATTCTGTTGATTTTCAGACATAGCAGTGTTCAAGTAGGTCAGTTCACACTGTTATTGTCAGCAATAACCTTATAAAAAGATAAACACTCGTCTCATTAAATTGAAGAAGACATTTACAAGCTAAAATTTCAATGGCTTCTTACGATCTTTCCTTATGGATTCCAGTTCTTTTGCTCTTCTCTGTAATATTATTCTTAATTACAAAGAAGAAGACATTCAAAACCCAACATAAGCAAACCCTCCCACCACCAAGCCCACCAAGCCTTCCATTTTTGGGTAACTTACACCAACTCAGTGATTTGCTTCACCAATCTTACTGCCAATTATCAAAGGAATATGGTCCTGTGATGCTTGTTAAACTTGGTAAAATCCCAACACTTGTGATCTCTTCTGCTGAAACAGCATCACAAGTGCTCAAAGTTAATGATATTGTTTGCTGTAGCAGACCTCAATTTGAAGGTGCTGGAAAGTTGTCTTATAATTATTTAGATATTGGTTTTGCTCCATATGGTGATCACTGGAGAAACATGAAGAAATTACTTTTTCTTGAGCTTTTTAGCCAGAAAAGAGTACAGTCTTTTCGGTATATAAGAGAAGAAGAAGTCGAATTGTTTCTCAATTCGATCGCTGATTCTGCAGCTTCTAAAACTCCCATTAATCTTACTGACAAGTTACTTGCTCTTACTGCAACTATCACATTTCGAATGGCTTTCGGGATCGATGATTATCGAGGGACTGAATTCGGCAAAGATAGATTTCATGAAATGGTTTTTGAAGCTTTTTCTGTAACTGGAGGCTTCACTAAAAGAGAATTGTTCCCATATTTTGGTTGGATTCTTGATTGGATAAGTGGTTATCACGTTAAAGCCGAAAGGATTTTTCGCCAATTGGATTCTTTTTTCGAATACATAATCGAAGATCATCTTAAACCAGGAAGGAACAAGGAACGGGATGATGTGATCGATGTGCTGTTAGGAATCAAGAAGGAAAAAGATCAACTTGGACTTGATGACTACACATATGATAACATTAAGGCAGTTCTTGTGGTAAGTTCCCAATTTTCGATTACATTTGCAACATTTTTTTTTTAATTCCATCCAGTTTCTAAACAGCTAAAATCAGATTCAGATTTGCAATAGAACAGTTTTGTAGCAAACCCAACTTTCCTATGGATTTGCTATGAATTTGTGACGAACATGCTGACTGATCTAGATTCGAGTACTTGAAAGAAACTCAAACCCATTTTCTAACTTTTGTGAATTATCAGGATATATTTGGAGCTGGAATAGACACGACTGCAATTACGGTGAATTGGGCAATGGCAGAGTTATGTAAGAATCCAAAATTGATGAAGAAAGCACAAGATGAAGTGAGGAATATAGTTGGAAAGAAAGGAAGAGTAAGTGAAGATGATATTGATAAGCTTGAATACTTAAAAATGGTGATAAAAGAAACTTTCAGACTGCATCCTCCAGCACCATTACTACTTCCAAGAGAAACAACATCTCAATGCGAGATTGGTGGTTACTATATCAAACCAAAGACAGTGATTCAAGTGAATGCTTGGGCAATCGGCCGGGATCCTAAGTCCTGGAACGATCCTGAACAGTTCATTCCTGAAAGATTTGCTGATAGCTCAATCGATTTCAAAGGTCAAAATTTCGAGCTTTTACCATTTGGTGCTGGAAGAAGAATTTGTCCTGGATTACGAATGGGGATGGTGACGGTGGAGATTGTTCTTGCGAATCTGCTTTACTGTTTTGATTGGAAATTGCCTGATGGAATGAAAGAAGAAGACATTAATATGGAGGAGCGAGCAGGATTCAGCCTTACTATCTCTAAAAAAACCCCTCTCAACCTTTTGCCGGTGGAACACTAATTATTACACCAAAGTTTGTTACTTATTTATTGCATGAAATTATGATTTGGTTTTGTAATTTTGTGTCTTTTTATGCATAATAATAATTATGGTTTTTTGTATTTTTTTAATGAAAATTAATTTAAATATGCTGAAAATAATAAAAGTAAGTTGCCGACATATTAAAAAAATTGGGAAATGACTCTTGGTTTTTTTTTTTTAATTTTAATTTTATTTTCTTTATCAAATAAGTGTACGTCATCCGTTCCACATTAATTAAATTGAGTCTGCATTATTAATTTTATGAAAAAAAAAAAAAACCGTTAAATTTAATGGTTCTAACTGTTACACATAAATTTAAATTGTATAATCAAATTTTATAAACTGCTAACCCATTAAAATCCATTTCTTAATTCAGTAAATACACTCACATTTTGGCAATTCGTGTAACAATTGCGGATCCTATGTAAATGTAATATTTACTGTAAACTAGTAATTTTTAAAATCGAATTGCTATATTGTTGTAAACACCAAATGTACTATAATTTGTTGTAAACCAACTATCAACCAACAGTAATTTACTATTATTAAGTTTTTTATGTCTCTCTTTTATATGTCTAGCTAATAACACTGGTGGAAACTTGTTTCTTATCTGGACCATAAACTCATTGTAAAATTTTCCATAAGTGGGATGGTTTTGCCTTTGATAAATTGTAGACTTTCGTAATACTAATATAAACTAGTTGTCAACGAACATATTGTTTATGTGGGCCCACAAATTTGATAAAATTATGTTTGTTACAATTTCAAAGTTTATTTACTTAAATTAATCGAGAGATTTAACCCATATACTTTCCCTATCAACATATTCGAGTGGAGATTTGAATCGTGATCAATTGGTTATGAAACAGCGCTATCAAACATAATTCTGATGTTTCAGTGAAAATTATGTTTATTCTTATTTTGTTACGCACACATATGAACTTATTATTGAATGAACGATAAATCCATCTTGCACAAACTAAGTGAGAGTATAATATAACTAGTATGAGATTTGTATAGTCAGAGATAAAAAAATGAAATGTGTGTAGAGTGCATCCACGTATTCATATCCTATTTTCAAATAATTTGTTCACCTTGCATAACATGTTAGCTTTTTGTGGTTCAATGGATGGAAACTACAAATGGCTGCAACAAATTTGAGTTGATAAATTATGGTTTGATACACAGCTATGTCGCTAACTGCTGACTCCATTATAATTTATTAATCCTAGCTCAGTGTTTGTCTACTGATAATATAGCATGGATCCTCTTATATCTTGCCTTTTAACTTTTTCTGAGATTTTTAGTTGCTTTTGAGCTTTTATTGCTTCTTCTATGAATACTCAATCACATATATCTATGGCTCTCTGGGTTACATCTAATTTTGTTTGGGCAGACCATTATAATATAAAGTGTTTTCATATAGTATTTTTTCAGTTCATAAGAATGAAATTTCAACCTTTACATAAGGAAAAAGAGTATAGAACCACTCAATACCAACAATTTTTAGCCACTTAGTGCTATTAGATCATAGACTCGTAGTACAATATTTGATATAGCCAACATCATATATTCTGCTATGGATTCAATAGGTGCTATAGTTATATATATATATATATATTTATATATATATATATATATATATATACATATATTCCAATGGTCGTGGAAGTTAACCAGACAAGCCATGTACAAAGCATTCCTTGTCCTTGAAACTTCCTTGCCATTTCAAATTATATACTTTATTTGGAGAGACAAATTTTGGCTGCCTATTAGGGAAGTTGTGTGGAAGTTGCAAAGGTGAAACGAAAGCTTAGAGTTAAGAGTATCGAAACATTTATCACTGAACTATCACTTTGTTCGCTATATAATTATTACGATTTACTAACCATAATTATGATCTTTCAATGAATTTATTTATTTATTTTTTGTCCGCTATATTATTATTACGATAATTTTGAGGTTTCAATGATTTTATTTATTTATTTTTGTTATAATTAATACCATTTTTATTCCTCCTCCTAGTCTTGATTTGGTTCTTGATTTGTATTTTCTAAAAATTTGTTTATATAAAATTAATATATGGATTAGTATCTTGTATTTTGGAATTTTGTGGTTGTGATTTTGTGGTGGCTGACAATGGAGATTGGTCAATGATTTGACAGCCTTGAATTTGGATATTTTAGGTTAAGTTAAGCATGCTCAATATGCTACAATAGTGTAATTTGCTCTTCAAACCACTATTTTCTTCTATTTATCCAACTAATAATATTGGTCACCAACACTTGTCACTTGACCATAACCACACATCAAGTATTTATTTATTTATTTATTTATTTATCTTTTAATAAGAATAGGTGTAACATTTTAATAGGGTAATTAACTTTAGTAATAAGGTTATTAAATTGTGGATTAACCTCAAAATATTCACACTTTGGTTAAAAAAGAAATTATACCTTCAAATACTTCACGGAGAATTCAATTTCACCGGGTCCATGTCGGAGACAGTGGGGCAGTCGTTCAACATTCGTGAAGGTAATTTTATTTTTATTTCGTTATGCTTCTATTTGATTCAACTAAAACACATAATTAAAATACGAACAATTCGAAATTTGAAAAGGAAACTAAGTTGAAACACAAGTTGGAGTTAGTTGATTTAGAGTGAGGAATGTAGAACGTGGCAATGAATATGGTGAATAGTAGTAATTTAGTAAGGCATGTGATAGAAATATGGGCAACCCATTTTTATCTTCTTCCCTATTTTGCTCTGCTTAGTAATGGAGAATACAATAACATTACATAGTTTTGGATGTCAGAAAGAAAAATTATAAAGTAAAGAAGAACTGCTTATTGTTGTCTTCTTGTCTTTCCCAACAAATCAGTCCCCATGTGCTTACACATTACTATGGAATTGAATTCAGTGCCAATTTGTGTAATTAATTCTTAGTATTACATATTTTCTAATATTAAAGCATGGAAGAATGTTGATTAATCCAGATTTGAACTTTGAAACTTTTCTATTGAATTTTAATAAAGATGCGTTCTCCAAATTGAAATTCGACAATTTTAGTTAAACTAAAATAAATCAACCAATTTCGGTGTTTCAAATTTTACATTTGAACTGAAAATTTATTGTCGTTTATCAAATATTTATTATAGTTTAAAATAAGTAAGTAAATAAATAATTATTTATTATATATTTTAGCGTTTAATATTGTATCCTTTTGACGTTATGAATGACATCTGAACCCCATATTTATGTATTTATCCTTTATATTTGCAGAAGCTCTTAGGACCTTTTCTTTTTTCTTTTCCCATATCAAATTCTATAAATTTCTACAATTTTCTTAGGAAATTAAACAATGGCACAAATGCCAGCCTTTTCTTGCATAACCTAATTACAAGAACATGATTGATTTGTTGATAAAAGACAAAAAATGATTGAATGATTAAGGAGGCAAAAAGGCAAACTTAATATTAAATAAATTGAATGTCATACCCATCTCATTGTTTCTATATTGTTTGCTAAAGTTATTACAAGATCTTACAATCCATCCATGACCCACATTTTCTTCACATGCCTACCTCCATATAAATACATCAATCGAGACATAACCATTCAAACACCAATTCCAAATTTGAGTGTTCCAATCAAGAATTTTAACCAAAATTAGGGTTTTTTCTTTCTTTCTTGCAATGAATTCTTTGCACATTCCTATTAGGTCAATTAGCTTGCCTTCTAGATTACACCCAACTTCTCTTAAAATTGAAGCGCAATTAACCAAGCTAAAATATTGGGGATTAGTTTCTTCTCCTTGTACGACGAGTCGTTTAGGAGTTGAAACTATTCAATTAGGCTTGACTAAGCTTGCAGAGCTTTTTATTTCCATTGAAGAACTTATTAGCTCTCCTCAAACCAAAAAATCCCTTCACCATCAAAATTTAAACCAAATTGAAGAGCTCCTCGACGGGTCGGTCGGATTAATAGATGTTTGTAGCATTTCAAGAGACATGTTCTTGATCATGCAAGAACATATTCGAGACTTACAGTCTGCTTTACGAAGAAAGGGTAAAGATTTCGGGATTGAAAGTAGTATTCAAGATTATGTTAGATTTAGAAAAAGTGCAAAGAAAGATGTTTCTAAGTTGCTTTCTTTGTTGAAGAAATTGGAAAAGGATGAATCTTCACTATCCATTTCAAAAGAAGATAATCATTTATCATATTTAGTTAAAATCATTAAAGAAGTTCAAGCAATGGCAATAATCATATTTAGATATGTAATTTTGTTCTTGGCTCCTCCTCAAATAAGTACAAACTCAAGTGGATGGTCAAAGATTTCATCAAAATTAGGGTTGGTGGATAAAAGTGACAAGATTTTCAATGAAGTGGGTAAAATTGACATTTCACTTTGTTCTATTCATGGAAAAGTGAAGAAAAATTGTAATAATTTCAAGTTTGATGTACAAGAATTACAAGAGAAATTAGAGAAAGTTGATGTTAGCATCAAAGATCTTGAATCTAAATTAGATTCCATGTTTAGATGCTTAATACAAAATAGAGTATCTCTTCTTAATCTTGTAACTGCTTAAATGATGCAATAATTTTTGTACATCAAATAGCTCTCACATATATATATTGTATAATACATTTTAATGGATGCTTTCCATTGTAAAAAAATTATTTTTATTTATTAATTATTTAATAAAGAATTATGATTTACATATATGTAATTATTTTATTTTAGCCTTTAGTAGTTTTGTTCAAACGATTAAAGGTTCAAAATATGCAATTTTACGTATAATTGATAAATTTTTGGTCTGAAATATTTAATTAAACCATTATAATATATGTTATATAGGTTTCAAATTAATCGTAAAAATAATACAATTTCACGAAAGACTCGTACGATATTAAAAAAATTGAGAGTTCTATTGTTCAATCTTCAAACCCACATTCAAATATTACTTCTTAAAAAAAAAAATTGCTAAGACAAAGTGAATAAAAAGGAAAAAAATAAATGTATATAAGAAAAAACTATACTATAAAATAAATATTATATATCCCCTAAAAAAATATTATATAACGAAAAATCTAACTTTTTTTATTTAAAAAAAAGAGTATTTAATGCAAAATAATTAGAAGTAGGAAAGTGCTAATCAAAAGCATAATCGAAGCAAATATGGTAACGGTGGATAAGGTGTTACATTATCATATTTCTATAATAATAAATAAATAAATAAATAAATAAAATAATTTTTGTTTGGAAAAATCCCTTATTTTCATAGGAATATTAAAAAAAATAGAAAAAAAAAGGAAATAAACCATTTATTAAAATGGTAAGAATTTTTTTTTTTGAATATTAAATGGTAAGAACTTAATTCATGGAAAAATAGCTGTTTGCATCTTTTATAAATAACAATGGCCGGTTTGGTTTAATTAAGTTTTTTTAACCCTAATCTTACCAAAATATATCCATAACTGCATCTTTACAAATCACAATTTCCATTGATAATTCAAAAAACCCCATTTTCTGAAAAGCTTTCGAAAAATGGATGCTGCAGGACTCATGGTTAGATCATATATGTATGTATATATATATATATATATATATATATATATATATATATATATATATATATATATATATAGATATAAATAATTGGTGGGTTTTTGTGTGTGTGTGTGTATGTGTTTTGGCAGGGTGGAGAACTCTCAGTA
>CANUEY010364357.1:0-17010 GCA_948099555.1 Croton setiger
TTGAACCTGAACCGGCCCGCCGAACCGGCGGTTCAGGTTCGGTTAACGGCGGTTACGGTTTTGGACGGTTACGGGCCGGTTCAAGGCCGGGCCGGTTCAGCCGGGCCAGCCGGGCCGAACCGGCCCATGGCCACCACTAACTTCACTTACTCAATGTTTGAATCACTCAAGAAAACCTTATGATGTTATTTACATCCTTCGAACATTGGTTAGAAATTCAAGAACACCGTTAGACTCCTCTCGACAATTCCTTTTTATTGGAACTAATAACTTTCACAATTGGTAGCCGGAATGTTGAGTTAAAATGGATCGAAAGGACCTAAAATTTCGTTTTTAATTTTTGAGGTATTACGGTTGTTAGATGACAATTTTAAATACACATTTAGAATTCTTGATACAAAAGTTTTCATTTAGTATACTCACTTGCATATTTTATTATCGAGTTTAAAAGTTAAATTTCGAAATCGGAAAATTACCAACAAATAACTAATAATTATACAAATAGCTAAATCAAATTGAAATAACTAAATTTCCCAAACACACTCTATTAATCAAATGAAATGCAACGAACTAATTGAAAATATATTAGTTTTGTTTTTAGGGAAATAGAAAATATATTATGACAATGCACTAAAATGGTAAAAATAATTAAAAAGTCTTAAGACGAATTATTTATTTTGTAACATGTTTATAATTCCAATTACAAAAATGACATGTGATTTAACACTAAGCAAATGGCATGTGAGTGTCATTTCCAGTACATACATAGCATTATTCTTGAAACTTGTAGCTCACCCTCTCTTCCATATATAAACAAATCTTATTTTTGCAGGTCTTTTCTGTCTTGCTAAGCAATTCAACACTAAAGCTTACTAATGGAGATTTACTGTGGACAGCCCAATGCCAAGAGAGAATGTATTTACCACTTTACCAAAATTTTTATTGTATATTGGAATGAAATAAATAGAGGAAGAAGATATATATATCAAAACATTAAATTTTAAAGATGATTTGTATATATGTAAATAAGTGCATATTGCTACTTACATAATTTTCAAAAAAGTTAATATTTACTCTATTATATTTTCACGAAGTCCTTATATGGGCTTTCAAAATTTTATACGCTTCACGGACTTTGGACCCATTTATAACCAGGTAGCCCAAAATGATTTAATGCAATTTCTTTTCTTTTTAATAAAGGGGTTATGAAGAAATTGATACAATTTTTATTTTAATTTTAAAACAGTTTCATTTTAATTTAAAAAATAACGCATTATAAAATTAATATAAAAAAACACATTTAATTAATGTTATATTGCTATTATACATGTATTAAAAAAATATTGAATTGCTATTATACTGTTTTTTACTATTATTGTATAAATATTGTTCAATTACAGTTGTTTTATATTTATTATATAGATTTTATATAAAAATTGTGCAGAGTCCGATTTTTTTATTTTTTTTTAACAAAAAGTTCGAAAATATTATTAATATTTAATAATTTTTTTTTCATTATATTTGTTTTCCAAATTAATATAAAAAAAACTAGTCCACAATTTTTTTAAAGAAAACTCTTCCATAATTTGTAGTTAGCCGGGTTTTTTTTTTAAAAAAAAAATAATCCTAACAAAACTATTTTATTACATAATGGGAAAAAAAAAAAGTCAAACAAGGAGGAAAGTAACATTAGAGTAACAAAATGCAATAAATCAGACAACAACGTTAACATACAGTTTGACAGTTCATTTTTAAAGCAAACAAATCATTCTCTTTCTACATTTCGTTTTATTTATAGTAAACTTACCCAACTTTTACATTTATTTTTATACCTCATAATCAAATCCAACACTGTAAAAGTTGTAGCTTTCCTTCCGTAAATTTAATCAAAAAATTTGTTTTTTTTTTCCTCAAAGAAATACCCATAAATTAGTTATTTCAAGCGTTTTATCATCATCATCATCATCATCATCATTATTAATTATTGTTGTTATTGTGTAATTATCTAATAATAATCCAAATTCAAATACAATAATAATGGTGCCCATCCCTTTCAAGCTCTTGGCTTTTGCTTTCCCTTTCTCTTTCCTTTGTCTCATCTCATCTTCTTCAAAAAAAGTGAGAAGGAATATATATACTCTCTATCACTAATTATTATTATTATTATTTGTATTCTTCATTCTACATCCCCATTGCCCAAAACCTAGGGTTTCATTTTCTTCTGTTGCTTCCTCTCTAAAACCTCAAGATTGAACTTTTCAGTCTGCCATTTTAAGGTACTGGAGTTTCTTTTTTTTTTTTTCCAATTTTTGTTGATGGGTTGTTATTAATATTGTTTTAAATCTGAGGGTGTTTGATTTTCTTGAGATGTGTGTAACTTGGGTAAAACTTATTTATTGGTTATTCAGTTTGATAGTTAGTTATATGTGGGAGTTTGGCAAACTGAGTATGGTGTTTTAGGGTTTAGGAGGTGGGTATTAGTCCTTTTAATTGGGTTTTTCTAGGAAGAGGATATTCTTTTCTGGGTCCATTTTCGCTTTTTGTATGAGGATTCCATTCTTGTAAGGGTATGATGATGTTATCTCGTTCAGGTAATTTTTTTATGGTAGATGATAGAAAGTAATGATTTTGGCTCATAGTGTATGTATTGATGATGTAATTTAGAGTAGTGTCTCTTTAGCGTATAGGACTATACAACAACATAACCTTGTTTCTAAACCTGTTTAAACATAATTATACTTGTCTGTTTACAATACTCTGAAATCTTTTAAAGGGACCCTTTTGTAATCGTGAAATTTCTGTGGAGAATTTATTACGTTTTATTTTATTACATTTTATTGAAAAAAGTTCATTGTTTGTGAGGTTTAGTTATTGTTAGTTATATGTATCTGCATTATCTTGGAATCTATGGTTAATTTACCGTTTGATCCTGACAGTTGGGTCTGACTATTGTGCGGAAGAACTGCAAACCGAAGTTAGATGCAAGAAGTAGGTTGGTTTTGGAGAAATATCTAACTTGGTGTGAAATTGTATAGACAAGTTTTGATATTGTTAAGAGAACTTGTATTAAGTAACTGCATGATCTTGGAACTTATATAGCCTCCTAGAAGAGGTGGATAATGCAGGGCAGCTTTTACCTTGTCTGTTTCTAGCTTCATTTCGTATGCTGATGTGCTGATGCTTGGCTGCAATTATCAGATCTGCCAATGCCATTTTGTCTGACTTAGTACTTAACTTTGCTCTTGTGGAACTCTTTTATTGTCCTTAGAAATCTCTAACTAGACTAGAAGACGTTATTTTGGTTGTGAAGAACAAAAAAGAAAAGCTAACACAAAAAATAGCTAACACGGGTGCTCTTTGCTGTGTGGCCGCTGGGCCACATGTAGTAAACTCACCTACAGTGGGTAGGGACTCTTTGAATAATCATGATGAGCCACATTGGCGAACAAACTCTAGTTTTTCACCACCCCC
This sequence comes from Croton setiger, assembly GCA_948099555.1. Lineage (NCBI taxonomy): Eukaryota > Viridiplantae > Streptophyta > Magnoliopsida > Malpighiales > Euphorbiaceae > Croton > Croton setiger. Next base: position 3,472 of record CANUEY010364357.1, read on the forward strand.
GGTGAGGATGTGGGATTGCCGGTTACATTCAGATGGTTTGCCACGTGGGTCTCATGGAGTTCATGGTTCATCCCTATCCTCAAACAGCAGAGGAAGCAGAAGTTGGGTTGGCAGTGAAGGATTAACCAATCATCATCATCATTCTGTTTCTGATGGGGTTCTGTCTTACTCCCAAAGCCTGCCTGATAATGTACCGGAACCCCGGTGGACATCACCAGTTCACAAGTTTAATTTAGGCGATGGCACTGCCTCAAATATAGGAGGTAAATTCATCTACACTATCCTCCAATTATTAGATGCTGAATGACCCATTTAACGTACGTCTGTTTGCAGTTTTTATTTGTTGTCGGTATGCACTATGAAATTCTTTTTTTTTTTTTTGTTTAAATCCTCTTCATCATCATAGTTCATAAATCGTCATTAAGTTGTTTGGTGCAATTTAGTCCCCAAATCAAGAGAATGTTAAATTATAGTGTTGTCTGGTTTCATTATTAAATCATATAAAGATTTTGCTGCATTACTCAGCCAAAGAGTGATTTTTCCATCTTAGTGTTTTGGTCATTATTTCTGGTCAATTAATATTAATAAATTGGTCGGTTTTTATAAATAATTTCTGCATGATGTGGTCACACGTAAGTTACTTGTTAATTGCCTTGATGATTTAATTCTTTCTACATTTGCCAGTAGGTTTTGGTGGCTGGATTAGCCCCTCATTAGGTTCAGTAACCTGTTCCTTCAAAATAGTGCTTTTCTTTGAATTTTTTAAATCTTTGTGGCGTTAGGGTAGCATAACATTGCTTCCTCCTCCTTTTCATCTTCAATTTTTATCCATTTTCCATAAGATATACTAACTTAGCTATTGCGCAGTTAAATTTCAAGAATCTCTTCCTCTCATACTTGTTTCGGGGTTTGGAGGGTTGGGTTAAAACTAATGACATTCTTCGAGACAGATTTACTGATAAAAATCATTCCAATTAATATGCTGCTTTAGGGTTTATCATGACCATTTCCTGAAGGTATCTTTGAGCCTATTGATTATCATCAAGAGATCTTTCAGTGAGATTATTGTTTTGATACTGCTATAAATATTTAAAGGATTGCAATTTGGTCATTGGTAAAGTAGTGCCAGTGAACAGAAGCATTTGTGACCCCCAAATGGTGCCATCTATCTGCTCTATTTTCTTGTCTCTTTTCTAGTGGATTGGATATCACTGAAATCTTAATGATACTGATATCTGGAAAGCATAACTTTGATATTAGCATGTTGCGAATTTTGCAAGATTCCATGCTCTTGGTATACTGCAGGATCCATTGAACCAACAAGTTTTATTATGCATGGCTTCTTTCCAAGATAGATAGTAGTAACTAACCGGTAATTATTTCTTTAACTTAATTATGCGTTGTAGAACGGCCAAGAAATATACATGAATATGGTCATTGTGGCTTGAAAAGATTAGGAAACTGAAAACCTTTCTAAGTGTGATGGATCTGGAACTTTGATAGCTCCTGTGCATCTGTGTCTGTTCTTGCTTCTGTACCTTGTGTGTTCGTGAAAACTTGCAGCTTTCTATTTGTTGATGTTCTGAAATCCTGTAGTTTTTATATGTCCTGGCCTTTTGCTAAGTTTCTGATTGATGAACTGTGTTCTTAATGCCAGGATCAAGATCCCAAATGTCATGGTTTCCTTGCTCTGCTGAGGTAACTTTGGTTCTTTTCTTTTTGTCAGATTGCTCTTCAAAACTAATAATTTGCATGACTAATCTCAACACTTGACATTTTCCTATTCTTGTGTTTTTTAGAGGCGATTTGCTGTTGGGCCAACTACAGGTTCCCCCTGTGTTGGGTCCCCTTCTTCACTTTCTGAGTTCAGCCAGTGGGAATCAACTAGTAAAAGGCCTTCTGCTTTTTCCAATCGTAACTTCCCAAGCAGGCGTTCTTACATGTCAAAAGCCGTTTACCCTCTAGTATTCCGCAACCCGGTGTCAGATTGTGAAACCTATGGTGAAACTGAAATCAGCAATATTGATAGGTTTACTCCAAGTGAGGATCTGACATCACCGTCTCTTTGGCCTGATAATAATTCAAGTGTTGAGTATAAGTTCCATAAATCCCTTACTGAACTTCACAAATTGGATACGTCACCAGACCCTAGCGGGAGTTCTAGAAGAGAGGGATTTAGGTGGAGCAGTGCTAGCAGTTACGATTTGGGGTTTGATGGTGACAGGTTTGACGTGGCAGAGCACATGGATATGGAGAGTATGAGATCACCTACCCGTGTTGTAGCGGATCAGAAATGTGGAGTTTGTGCAAAACTCTTGTGGCAGAAGTCACCGTGGAGTTCACATCGAATCATGAGAGGCAGTGACATGCCTACTGCTGGCGTACTACCATGCAGCCATGTGTTTCATGCTGAATGCTTAGAAAAAGTGACTCCAAAGACCCAGAGTCACGAGCCTCCATGTCCCTTGTGCTTGAAAACTATTGGAGCAGTTGAAGAATCCTCATCAGTCTCTGAGCCCTTGCAGGAGGCCCTGAGATCCATAAGGAGAGGCAGAGGATCAGCATTATCTGAGGTCCAAGGGAGTCGGAATAATACTGAATCCTCCATCCATATCAAGGACAGGTTGAGAAAAAACTGGCTTAGGGCAGTGCCACGGCGGAATGACATTCGTTCTTCACTAACGAATCGCCTGAAAAGGCATTTCACATTTAAGGGAAACGTCGGCAGAGACATTCTCAGTTCTAAAATGTTCCAAAAAATGGGTTTGCCTTCTAGACGGGAACCTTCTCGACGCCAAATGTCCATGCAGTAGTCTCATCTCATGTATGTATCCTCTTGCTAGAAGATTGAACTATAGTTATTTGGTGAAATCTTTCTCTTAAAATGAGTTTTCTCAATGTAACCGGGTTCACTTTTTTCGGGTAACCTCAAGAACCCATGTATATCTGTAATTGTTAGTCCTAGCATGATTTGTGGAACATCCTTATTCTACGGTATATCCTATATATTTATATATATACACTAAAACAGAGTGGGGCGGAGTAGTGTTCACCCGCTCTGTGTTTCAAATTCATTGAAAAGCTGCGTTTCATTTCTCTAAATCAGTTATGCACCGCCTCTTCTTCTTTGCTAATCGCTCCGATCTTCCCCAATCTTCTCTTCTGACGTCTGCCTCCAAACGATCGAGACACTGGCGGCGGCTAACAATTATCGCCGCTTGCTGCTTCGTTTTGTTTTTGCTCTCCACTTCGGGTTCTCCTCTGCATCACCATGTTTTCTTCTCTTCCCCATCCTTCCTAATCGGATACATGGTATGTATCCGGTTATCTTCTGTTAATAAATTAACCTGTTCACCATAATTCAAATTTCGTTTGAATGAATCCATTTCTTTTGCTTCATTTTTAAAGTATTCTCAATTTGTTTTCCATGCAAGCATAGTTGGGTTTTATTTCGTACTAATCTCTTTGGGTATTTGCTGATTTTACTCGTGTATGATCTCAACAAATTTTGGATATTTTTGCTTACCAAGTGTTTGATAATAGGCCTACGCGATGATTCTTTCACTTGGTAATTTGTAAATTTCAAGTGCTAATTGCAGTTTTCTTTTATTGAATCATGGTGGTTTTGATATTACTGAACATGATTTCCATGATTATAATCTTGTGATATCATAAATGTGTGTCTAAGTTATCAATCTTTATTTTCCCTTGCCAAATGTTTGATTTAGGCCTAAGAGATGATTCTTTTAGTGGGTGATTTGAAATTTGAATTTAAACTTAATTTACTGATTTTTTAAATTGTCAACTGCAATTTTCTCATGCTCAATCATGATTGCATAGTATGTTGATTAAGAACGTTTTTCATTTTGAATTGCAAGTATATAAGAAAGGATTCCCTCTTAATATCAACAATAGAAACACCATTCAAATCTTTAGAAATTGGAACAAGTTGAACAGAGTTGGGTTCAATGATGAACCTGCACATAAGATGGTTGTTATTTTGAAACTTATTATAAATGATAGTCTGCGAATACATATGAGTAATGAAATGAAAGTCTAATTCCATTACAACCTGAAAATACAAATGAGAACAAAAACAAAAGGGTACCTAATGCGAGTCATAAAGTAGCAAACGGGTTGATTGAACTAAATAACCGCAGCTTGCAACTTAATGGCTTGTGCAGAGATGGTTGATAATGAAAAGCATGGTTCTCTGAATGTCTAGAAAATACGGAGCTTGAATTCAAGATTGTTTCCAGTTGTGGAGAGGCAAGTACTGGTTGAAGGCCCTTGGATTCTGAAATTTTGCTGAAGAGGTGTTTGACGTAATGTCCCTTAGAAATTGGTTTGAATGACTGGCTTTGGGCATATCAACATGTTTAATAGATTTATACGTAATTGATCCATAGCATCTAGCTGATTTCACATGGTGACATATGATTGCAAAATAATCCCTGCATTTGCAAAGAATTTTACATTAAGGACAGTTGTAATGGCTTTTGGGGTTTAATTTCTTAAAAATTAAATTTAGCAATGAAATTTCTAAACATGCTTATCTATTCAATGATTATTGGGAAGATACAGGGACTATCAGATTCTTTTTTAGGCAAAGTTTGCCTTTACTGAGCAAGTAAGTAAAGTAGAATTTTTCTCAGTTTTGTGATCAGTGTTCATCAGTTTATGTTGGTTGAGATGCAACTAAGCCAATGTACACATCAAGAAGAAATTTGCCACCGTTGTAGGTTCGAGAATTGCAGGATCAGTAATTTCTTCATTTGGCTAGAGCACTTATTTCAAAAGATTATTGAAATGTACAAATTGTAGGAAACAAATGAAATTATTTTATCTAATTAGAGTAGGTATTATATTTATTATTAGCATCTTTATCATTTGTTTAATTACTGATAAAATAGCTAGTTATATTCTAAAACGAAGATGATGATGGGGACATCTTCTTCTACATATTTTGATGCATTTACAGTTATGAAATTCACCTCTCAAATTATGATTCTCCATAATTTGACCTAGTGGGGTTTGCACAAGTGTGCATGAAAAGTCACCATATAGCTTCATGTGTCTTATAATTGAATTGGGTTTGTTTTTGATTGATTTCTAGGTATCAACTGCCAGGGTATCTTCAGCTTCTTCAAGTAGTAGTAGTAGTAGTTGTGGGCATGTGATCCCATGTGCAATTTCTATTTGTTAAGAATACTTTGCTTTCATATGATATAATTTTTCATTTTTAAGCTATTGGAATCTTCCAATGTCCATTCATTTATGAAAGGTCATTTCTTCTTAATCTTTACATAATAAAGTTTTGATCTTTTTGTTCAGAAAGTGATGTCAAATTAACCCTTTTGAATTCTCCTATCTACATTAGACAACACATTACAGTCTGCCAAATTGAAAGATAAGAACATGAACTAACTTTCAACTTTTAACTGTTTATTATTTTTCATAATCTTGGTCGGTTTGTTCTTTACTTCAACATCAATTTTATTGTAGCTAGCTAGCTTTTTGCTAGGTCCCCCATACCCGCCCATAAATTCAAAATATAAATATATTTTGTGTATTAATTGAAAGGCTAAGGCACAAGTGTGCAGTGCAGTACTCTGGTGTTATGATGATAGGATGGTCTGTACATACACTAGTCTTATAATCTTTGATATGATTAATGCTAACATTTAAATAATGTTTTCTTTTAATTTTTGAAGTTCCATTGACCTGTAAAGATATGGGTACTGATTTTTTCAAAAAATAAAAAATAAAAAATGAAATTATGAAGTACTGTCTGTTGGATACAACTAATATTGCTTTGAAGTAATTACAAACATGAACAGAGAAGAGATGCTTTAATCTTCCCTACTAGTACTAAGCAAAACAATTTGATTGTGTTCCCCAGATAGGTTAATCTTATTGTTGGCAGATAATATAAACCTAAATTAATATTAATACTAGTATTATAAATATGATAATATCAAATGAACTGCACCAAATCTTGAAGATGCTTCAGAAATCAGAATCTTTTTGATTTGCATGTTAAATAGTTGGTGATCTTTAGCTCTGCAACCCAATCCTTTCAAATCCTGACAATTTTGTCCCTGTTCTAATCAATTAATGATTTTACACGATATTTAACCATATTGCAGATCTTATTACGAGTAATTCAAAAATTAATGGTAATTAATCTAACAAAAGTATGGTTCTAAGATCCTAATTAACTAATGTGGAACGTCGTTTTTTGCATTGTCGTTTCTTAACATCCTTTCTTATTCATACAAGATCAAATATTCAAAAAACTTCGTTGGCTCAAATTTGTTTTTTAAAGTTTCCAACTTTCAATCCAATCCAATCATGTTAATCAGAAGTAGTTCTTCTATGTTATCCGAAACTTCCCAACCACATGCACACCTTGATACGTGTAATCATCTTGTACTCTTGAGAGCAAATTTATAATTAAATTAACAATGCAATAATTAAGATTAAAAAAGATAATTAAGTTTTTTATGAACTTGCTTTTGTCATTAAGCTAGTTTGATTGGTAGGCATATATGTAATGTAATAAGATTAAAAAGATTTATATTATTTTGAAAATGGCAGCAAAAGTGACAACTTCATAAAATATTGGTACTAGACATAGAATAGAAGAGGTATCACTTTAGCCTCTTTTTTTGTCCTATAATTTAATTCTACACATATGCCCTATAATATAAGGTTGGCAGCATTAATTCCTCTGCTTTTGTACTTCTATAAATACATAACTTCTTCATAGCTCTTACATATTCCTTATCTTCCCCACCACAAATTGACTTATGCCATTTCAAACTAATTTCTCAAATTTGACTTCGAAGCTTAATTTTGCAGGAAAAATGAATTTTCTTGGAATTTATTTAATAACCCTTCTAGCAATTTCAAAAAAGATTCATGGGTATGGAAGTGGATGGTCAAGTGCTCATGCTACTTTCTATGGAGGTGGTGATGCTTCTGGTACAATGGGTAAGAATCAAAATACTCCATAAAACAAAAAAATGTTGTTATAAATTATATAGTTGGTAATCGAAGATTAATTGTTGTTTTTTCTGTAGGTGGAGCTTGTGGGTATGGAAATCTGTACACTCAAGGATATGGAAGAAACACAGCTGCTTTGAGCACTGCACTATTCAACAATGGGTTAACCTGTGGGGCTTGTTTTGAAATCAAGTGTGTAAATGATGCAGGATGGTGCTTATCAGGTTCCATAGTTGTTACAGCAACAAATTTTTGCCCTCCAAATAATGGTCTCCCTAACAATGCTGGAGGGTGGTGTAATCCTCCTCTTCAACACTTTGATCTTGCTCAACCTGTTTTTCAACATATTGCTCATTATAAAGCAGGAATTATTCCTGTTCAATATAGAAGGCAAGGCAATAAAATTTTCACTTGATGTGTTATATACAACTTGTAAGGTCTTGTTTAAACAAATTACTAACATTTTTTTGTGCAGGGTTGCATGCAGGAAAAGTGGAGGAATAAGGTTCACCATAAATGGGCATTCATACTTCAATCTAGTCCTAATAACCAATGTAGGAGGTGCAGGTGATGTAGTTTCAGTTTCAGTTAAAGGAACCAGAACCGGTTGGCAACAGATGACTCGTAACTGGGGTCAGAATTGGCAAAGCAATTCGTACCTAAATGGTCAAGCTCTCTCTTTTAAAGTGACAACAAGTGATGGACATTCTATCATCTCCAACAATGTTGCTCATCCTAATTGGTCTTTTGGCCAAACCTTTACAGGAAAACAATTCTAGCTTTTTTTTTTTTTTTTTTATAATTTATAAACTAGATCAAACTAACAAACATAATTAGAAATTGATTGATTATGTGATATAGGTTGAAGATTTATGCGTTTGTTGTTTCTGTTATATAATGGCAAAGGTGTCATCACAGCAGCAAATGGGGCCATTTTATTTATACATAGCCCTAAATGCCTCTGTGTTGTATTGCATTATTATGTTCATACGCTCTATGAAAGGGTTAGTGTGAAAGTGAAATGGGTATCTGCCAAATCGTTTTTCAGGTTTTGTAGGCTAAATCCCATTTTAGGTTGTGTAATGCTTAATTGGTTATTTTTATCTTTGCTTCCAAAATAGTATAGTAATAAATAAGAATGCTCGTTATTGTAGGCATTTGTATTTTATTTTTAAAATTTAATTGCAGAATGGTAAACAGAATTATAAAATTAAATTCCGAAATAAAACTATTTAGAGTATAAATAACGATGTTATTCAATAAGAACAAACAACAAAGAACAGAGGAAATTCAAGATTTAATGGATCAAAAATAGAATCTTTGAGCCAACCGTCGCCCCGCCCCACTGTTCCTCTTGAAGCTTTCTTCACCATCCTTAACCTGCAAATTATGTTATAGACAAGTAAATCAATGAACCATTTTATTTATATTAAATAAGACAAAAAAAAGTTGAGATTTTTGGGATTAGCCCGCGTCGCCATCACTGCCCAATTTGGGCTCTGACCGCAGGCAGTCTTCATCGCAGCATCGGGTTTCCGATTGGGCTAAGATGAAATCTCTCTCCGACTATATCCTTGCATTAGCCGCCGGCAGCCATAGAATATGGAGGGTGACTCAAGGATTAGTCCGGAGAAAGATTCAAGGCTCAAAGAGAAACTCCTTTGTCTGCTCAGATAAGATCAAGTAATGAGTTTACGACTAGGGTTTTCCAAACTTATAGTAGATGCTTTAGTTTTTTTTATCCTCAAACTGCCCTCAACATCCCTCAATATTTACATAGGCAATTGGCGTAATCATTATTAAGACAAGTTTTTTTATTTTTTCTTAAAATGCTAAAATTACAAGTTTAATTAAAGTATACTTTGGGGCATGTTTGTTGAATCAAATGAAATTTATAAACTTTCACTAATTCTTATTTTTTTATTCAAATTTTCACTCAATATCAGTTGGATTGAGAGTGCAAATTTGAAATCTGCCATTTCTGAAATATCTGAATGAAGAAAAGAATAAAAAAAAATATTTCACATATAAAATTAGAAGTTCTACTTAGAGGTGGCCACGGGCTGGTTTCAGGCCTCGGCCTGCCAGGTCACGGTTCAAAGGGGTAGAACTGGAACCGAGCCGGTGAACCGGCGATTTGGGGAGGCGGAACCGGTTAACCGATGGTTTGGGGAGGCGGAACCGGCGATTCTAATCTGGTTAACCGACGGTTCAAGTCTGGTTTACGGTTCCCTACAGTTCCAGTTCCAAAATTCCTTAAACCTGAACCGGCCCGTTCTCCGGCCGGTTCAAGTTACGGTTCCGATAGTTATGATTTTCCGACAGGCCGGATCGGTTCAATTACGGGCCGATTCAAACGGGCCGACTGGGCGAACCGATCCATACCATGTCTAGTTCTACTTCTACATCAAGAAAATGAAAGAATAGAAATGCAAATTACCAAAAATAAAAAACTAAAATAGGAAAAAAGAAATCCCAAAATGTAAAAATAACAAAGTAGGGTAAAAAATAAATGATTGGCAAAGAAAATGATGTTCTATAAAAAGTCAAAATAAAAATACTAAGGTTTGACTGGTTTAGAAATAAAAAGGAGACAACACATTCCTCCTTCTTCTCCCCACCACCAGTCAACCTCATTATTTTACAGGAACCTGCACCACATTAACATCAAAGAAACCAACCTCATCCTCTATCCACAAGGTCTTTCTCTGCACTTTTACTTTTTCTTGTTTGTTTGTTTCTTCAACATTGTATCAATTTTCTTTTTCATAAAATTCAGAAAGTACTCAACTTTAATTCGTAGTTTTGCCAAATTGACAATACCCATCTCTCTTCTTGGTTGATTTTGTCATGTTTATTCTATTGAACATAGAAGTCTCTTTCTTGTCATGATATTATTTTTTGATTTATTATCCAAATGTTCAGTGGATCAATTATTTAGAAATATATTTTCTTAAAAGAATCATGAAACCAACTTTTTCTGGTAGATGGGTTGAGCTTATTTTGCATTATTTCACATAATAAATATATAAAATAGCATTACCATATGCATTCTACTGATCATGAAAAGAATTTAGTTTGAGTTGGTTTTGCTGTTTCTGTTTTCATCAGTAATTTGATTCCTGTTTCATTCATTCTTGAATAAGATGAGGTAAGAATTCTGGGTTTGGACAATTGTAAAGAAATTAGTTGGAATTGATCTTCTGTTTCTGTTTTATATGTATATAAATAATGGGTATTATTTCTTGTTTGATTGATTTATGAAATTGAATTTAGGCTGTCTCACACTCTCAGGGGATGGGGGACGCAATGGTGGATCAACAATACTGGTGTCACATGTGCTCTAGGACTGTGACTCCTGTTATAGAAGCTGAAATCAAATGCCCATTTTGTGAAAGTGGGTTTGTAGAAGAAATGAACACCACAAGAAACCTCAATATTAACACTCATACTACTGCTGCTACTACTACTACTACTACTAATACTAATACTAATACTAGTAATGAAAATGGTATTGATTTTGGATCAGAAAACGCTTTCTCTCTGTGGGCACCGATCTTGCTTGGTTTAATGGGTGGTTTAAGCTCTTCTAGAACGCGCATTGCAGCTGCTACTGCTGCTCAACAACAGAATAACAGCAGCAGCAACAATGGCGATGCACGAGAAGAAAATGGTGAACATGAAAGAGAATTTCGATCCTTATTTAGGAGGAGGAGAAGAAGTTCAATTCTTGCTAGGCTTCAAGATATTCGTTCGGGTTCTAATAATTCTGAAAATAATGGGGAGACTAATACTAGTAATATTCATATTAATACTAATACTACTAATAATAATAGTATGATTTTTGTTAATCCTTTCAATGAGGAGGCCTTAGTTCTTCAAGGACCTTTTGATGCAAACCAATCGGAAAACCCTATCCGAAGTATGGCAAGTTCTTTAGGGGATTACCTTATAGGACCTGGTTTGGATTTATTGCTGCAGCATTTAGCAGAAAATGATCCTAATCGCTATGGAACGCCTCCAACACAGAAAGAAGCAGTTAAAGCAATGCCAACAGTTGCTGTTGAGCAGAGTTTGCAATGTTCAGTATGCCTAGAGGAATTTGAGATTGGAGAAGAAGCTAAAGAAATGCCATGTAAACATAAATTTCATGGCGGATGTATTGTTCCATGGCTGGAGTTGCATAGTTCTTGCCCAGTTTGCAGGTTCCAAATGCCTTCTGATGATTCCAAGGTTCAGGAAAATGGCTCGAGGAGCGATGGAGGGAGAATGGAGAACAACGAGGTTAGGATTGGCAATGGCATTGGAGATGGAGAACAAATAGGCAGTGGAAGAAGGTATTGGATTCCTGTTCCATGGCCTTTTGATGGGTTGTTTTCTTTGTCACCGACTCGGAATGGGGCAAGTTCTACTCCCTCAGCATCCTCTCCGGCAACCATTCCAGGAAGTCATCATCCTTCTACTATAGATGAAACGTGAAGAGAGATACTAGCATGTATAAACATAAACATACATACTGCCTTTTGATATGGCAATGATCTTTGTATAGTTTGCCTTTACATGTATCCTAAGAGGGATTTGGCCTTTTGATGTGGCAATGATTTTTGTATAGTTTTCCTTTATATGTATCCTATGAGGGATTTGGTGGTGTTAAAAGAATTTATGCAATTTTGCTGGTTTTCATGACTTCAAGCTTTACTCAAAACTAAAATGTGGAATGATTGTACAAGTATCATAAAGAAAAATAGGCAAAAACAAAATCAGAACAAAATCTAGAGCATTTGTGAACCCAGCTTGTTTTGGGTGGTATTATCAATGCACGAATAGGATTTTGATGACAGCAGCTGCGTTGATCCTGTGCAATGCAACAACCGAATCCCCAGGCCTACAAAGTCCCCTCTCCTTAGCATATTGTAGGGCATGGTCAATACTTTCTTCTGTCGATTCACTGTGTGAAGCTCTTATATTGCCTGAACTCAGAAGAGGCACTAGTCCCCTGTAAATAAGGCTTTGCCTAGCTGGAGCTTCATCGCTGCAAGTCCACTCGAAGAAATCTGTTTTAACCTCAGGAACGACAACAGACAAAATTGGCACGCTTGGACGGTACTTAGCCACTAGCTTCGCTGTATTTCCACCTCTAGTTAGGACTAGAATAAAAGAAGCTTTTACACTATTTGCTGTCCTTACTGCAGAAGAAGCCAAACTCTCTAATGGACTCATAGGCATTGGAGCATTTTCCATAACTCTCTTGAAAAGATCTCCATAGTCTATGAAGTTCTCAGCCTCGACGCATATTCTTGCCATTGTTTGAACAGCTTCTTCAGGGTACGCTCCTGCAGCAGTCTCTCCGCTTAGCATAACACAGTCGGTTCCATCAAGAACAGCATTGGCAACATCTGTTGCTTCAGCTCTAGTAGGCCTTGGAGACTTGATCATAGACTCCAACATCTGAGTTGCAGTTACTACAGGTTTTCCAAGTATGTTCGCCTTGTGAATCATCACCTTCTGAGCTAAGAAGATCTTCTCAATTGGAATCTCCATTCCAAGATCACCGCGAGCAACCATAAATGCATCGGAATTCGCAAGAATATCATCCAAATTAGCAACCCCTTCTTGATTTTCAACCTGCCAGAAGATAAACACAAGCACAATGTCAGTTTTCCACAAATTTTCTTCAGAAACCATAAACACATGAAAATAGACACAAATTTAACAATGAGGATTTAGGTTTTAACTTGCCTTAGACATGAGAAGGATGTTTTTAGCATGCTCCCCTAGTAGCTTTCTAACCTCTACCAAGTCTGAACCTTTTCGAACAAAAGATAAAGCAATGATATCAATCTTGTTAGGAATTCCCCATTGTAGGATATCCTCTTTGTCCTTTTCCGTTAAGGTCGGAAGATCAACTACTACTCCTGGAAGATTGACATTCTTTCTCTCACCCAAAACTGCAAAATTTTCACAAGAGCAACAAACTAGACCATTCTCAACATCACAAGCCACAACTCTTAGTGAAATTGTACCATCAGAACACAAAATAATACTTCCAGGCTTCACATCTTCAGCCAATTTTTTGTAGCTCATACAAATCATATTCTCATCACCCTTTAAGCTATAGTCAGTAGATATCAGAATCTCTTTGCCCCGTTTCAGCTGTATGGGCTTTCCATCCTTCAAGAACCCAGTTCGAATCTCCGGACCCTGAAATATTTCACAATTCCAATTAATTAATAATTAATTAGAATAATAAATAATAATAAAAATTTTAAGACCCACAATATGATCAGTATAGTCTGCACAGAACTTTCAGGGAAAACCATCAATATATTTTTATTCTTGGAAAAGTTCAGAAGCGTTGGGAATCAAGAACAAGCACCGTCACATGTAAACCCATTTAAGAGTATAGCATCTTGCATGCATTAATTATCTAAAGAAATATAGTAAGGAATTAAGATTATGCTTGAATAATGCTTTAAGATTTGACTAAACAGACAAACCAATAATCTTTCAAGAAAATATCAAATTAATATA
>CANUEY010364441.1:0-27226 GCA_948099555.1 Croton setiger
ATGATATGCTTATAACTTTTGAATTATTTATTAGGATGTTCATATGTTGAAGTATGCAAACTATCCCATATACCTATAAATGCTTATAGATTGTGAACGGCCAAATGGATCCTTATAGGATCAAAAGAAATGATGTATGTCTTATAACATGCTATATATATGATTTGGTGTATGTATGTATATGTATACTTATATGTATATGTATGGGAAACAAAATTAGTAGTAACGTCACCCGACGTATGATAAAAAAAATGGTCTTTTTTATGACATGGGAATATAGAATTAGGTGTTACAGTGGAGGCTGGAATTAAGGGCTGGAACAGAAGGGAATTAGGTGTTACACGTTAGGAAAGTGAGGAAGAAGAAGAAAAAGAGAAAAAGGAAAAGAAAGGAAGAAAAGAAGAGAGAAAATAGCGAAAACCTTGGTAAATCTTTCCATCCAACTGTTTTAATGTTTTTAGGTTGCATATGAAGTGAATTGAAGTGTTAGATTGAGTAGAAAAGGGCTGGAAATCGTGGGAGAAGAGAAACAAATTCTGGGTTCAATGTTGGGTATTATGGGCAGTGTTGAGATAGCAACTTTGAAGGGTTATAACTTCCAATTGGTGAGGCTTGTGTGAGTTTGGGCTATATGAGATGATAGAGGGTATATTGTGTAGAGTTTGGTGGTTTTAGTTTGTCGGAAAACCACCAGAGATGGCCGGAAAAGTGGCTGGAAGTTGGATTGAGAAATAAGAAAATTCTGGGTTCTAGGCAAAACAGAGTAAGCAGCCAACTTTGGGGACTTGTATCTTTTGATCTAGAGGATTTCTGGGAATTTGGCTCTGATGGTTAGCTAGAGGGTGTGTAGAGGAAGAGAAAAGTGGTCGTAATTTGCCGGAAAGCCACCGAAAGAGGACGTACGGTCGTCGGGAAGTAGGCTTGAGAGTCACAGTTTCTGGGCAGGAGGCAGGCGGGCAGGCACGGTTGGAGGCTGGCCAAAACGACAGGCGAGGCGTGCGTTTTGAGAGCCAGGCGCATGCACGGGCTAGGAGCTGCGGGGACAACGTGCCAGCGGCCAAAACGGCAGCAGAGGCTGCTTTTTAGTGAAATTTACGTGCCCAGCATCTAAACTTTGGTAAAATTGCATTTTAGCCCCTAAAGTTTATATTTGTTTATATTTTTGACCTAGAAACTTTTATAAATTATGTTTTGGCCCTACCAACCTAATTTCAACGTCCTGAATCCGTTTTTTACGTCAGAAATTTATTTTGAGATTGTTTTGAGGTCAAAAATTGAAATTTAAATATTTTGTTTAAGAATTTAATTACGAATTTGGTTTTAATTATTTATTTGGTTTATTTAATTATAGTTTTGGTTTTAATAATTATAATTATTATTAATTATAATTATTATATGATAAATTAAGTTTGATAATTATTTTTAATATGTTATAAATTGGTTTTAAATAGGAAAAATTTATGGATTGAGTTTAAATTCTCAGAAAAATATACGGATTAATTTTAAACTCAAATATTTCAAAGATTAATTATGAAATCATGCATCATAGCATATATGGATTTCTTATTTGGTTATTTGAACATCATTGCTATGTTATGCATTATAGGAGCACCGAGTTCTCGAGCAGCACGGGGTAAGCAACCCGAGGGCCACCCGAGTTCACAGCAGTGAGGTAAGTGTTAAACCCGCTTACTTATATGTTTGATTTGGACTTTGTGAATTTGTCAAGTATGCTATATTGAACTGTTTTGGACCAGTATTGAAGCCCGGTCATCTGTGATATGTGAGATTGCTGTTATATGCTTATGTTGAACTATTTGGACCTGTACTGAAGCCCGGTCAATTGGAAATATCTGTTATATGACTTGCGATGTTTGTGGTTCTTGAGTCGGTAATGAAATCCGACCAGTTGAGTTAGTTGATCTGATTACAGAGATATATATGTTGTTTTAATAGGTATTGAAGCCCGGTCACATGATTATATGAAGCATGACGATATGAAATGTATGTTTTATAAATGCATTTCCACAGGACTTATATATGGCCGTTGTGATTATCGTAGCCAGTGTTTGCAGATTTCACGTGAGAAACCTATGGTTTTCTCTATGATTTGACGGAAAGGCCTACTGGTCCTATATGTTATAAAAAGACCTACTGGTCCTATACGATGTAGAATGATTTGGTGTATACTGCATAATAAAGGTTGATCATCGGATCCCTTTTGACCGACGATATATTCCGGTCTTACAGGATTGCTGGCCAGCTATGGTTACTGATATGCCGTGAAATTTCCGAGGCAACACTTGGTCGATAAATCACAACTAAAGAAAAAGGAAAGACATGTCATTATGCATCTTATGAAATGCTTTTGTTTATATATGCTATAAATGACTTGATATTGAATAGTCTTGATATGTTTTGATGAATTGTCCTATTTGTTGACTGTTATTGTTTTTGTTTAGCACTTGCTGAGTACGCGACTCACTCAAATCGCACAATGTGTTTCCAGGTCTGCTGTTTGAGTGAAGTACTAAGACATCACTAGTTTATGCTCAGTTCGGTTCAGCTGAAGCCTAAGCCTCTCTCCCTCACACCACGACATCTGTATCTGCTGCATATAGTTTTTGCTTTATGTTATGTTTTGTATATCATAGTTATATGTTTTGGTTTATGTATATTATTAACATGTTATGTTAATAGGTTTTTGGATAAACGGGCTTAAGTATATGTAAATATGAGTTGGTAATATGTTATGTATGAGATTTGGTTTATGCTTCTGTTATATGTTAAGTTAGTGACTGAAATGGACTTAGGTTAATATGAGAGATTAAAATGTTATAAAAAATGACATGTTTTATGACATAAGGTATAAGAGAGGATGTTACATTCAATGTCTTCCTAAGAGCGTTAGGATAAGTTTAGAAGTGATAGGAAGAGAAGAAACTGGCTGGAAATTGAAGGAGAAGAAGAAAAAATAAACTGATCCAGAAATTCTAGGTAGAAAAAAATGTTGGGGAGCCAACTTTGAGGGACTATATCTTAGAATCTATAAAGTTTTGGGGAATTCCGACCTAAGGGGTCGATAGATAGGGTGTAGAGGAAGAGTTTAGTGGTTGTAGTTTGCCGGAAAGCTGCCAGAGGTGGCTGGACGAACTGTTGGAAATTGGGAAGAAAACCAAGCAAAATTTGGAATTGTGAAAATAGTGTTGAGGAACCAACTTCGAGAGGTTATATCTTAGCATCTAACGTGCATGGGAGAATTCCGGCCTAAGGGATTGATAGAGGGGTTGTAGAGGAAGAGAACGGTGATCGTAGTTTTCCTGAAAGCCACCGGAGGTAGACGGACGAACTGTTGGAAGTTGGTTGGGAGTCACAGGAATTAGGGCAAAACAGAAGCAAAAGAGAGGAAGAAGATGATCAAAACGGCAGGAGGGGCTGCCATTTTGATCATTAAACCACAGCTCCAAAACGACAATAGCCCCGCGTTTTGATGGAAATTACGCGCCCAACACCTGTTTTTGGTAAAATTTGCAATTTGACCCCTAAACTTCTACCTATATTTTTGACTCAGAAACTTTTATAAATTATATTTTGGACTCCTCTTACCTAATTTGGCATCCTGAATCCATTTTTGGCCTCAAAATCTAATTTTGAGATCGTTTTTGGCCTGAAAACTAAAGATTAAATATTTTGTTAAATATTTTTTATTATGAATTTGATTTAATTTATTATTTGAATTGATTTATGATTAATTTGGTTTTGATAATTATAATTATCATATGATAAATATAGTTTGTATATTATTTTTAAAATGTTATTAAAGGATTTTAAAATGGAAATGTTTCCGGATTGAGTTTAAATTCAAGGAAAATATTATGAATTAAACTTGAAACTCAATTATTTCAAAGATTTAAATAATTAATCATGCATCATAGCACATATGGATTCCTTATTTGATTAATTGAATATTATTGCTATATTATGCATTATAGGAGCATCGAGTTCTCGAGCAGGGCGGGGTAAATTACCCGAGACCCAACCGAGCTCACAGTAGTACGGTAAGTGTAAACCCACTTACTCATGTTTATGATTATGACTTTGTGATTTGTAAAAATGCTTTTATTGCACTGTATGGACCGGTATTGAAGCCCAGTCATTTTTGGTATATGAAATTGTGATTATATGATATATTGATCTGATTGAACTGGTATTAAAGCCCGATCATTTGTGGTATATGAAATTATGATTATATGATATATTGATATGATTGGACCGGTAATGAAGCCCGCTCATTTGTGGTATATGAAATTATGATTATATGATATATTGATCTGATTGGACCGGTACTGAAGCCCGGTCATTTATGGTATATGAAATTATGATTATATGATATATTGATCTGATTGGACCGGTACTGAAGTCCGATCATTTGTGGTATATAAAATTATGATTATATGATATATTGATCTGATTGGACTAGTACTGAAGCCCGGTCATTTGAGATATATGAAATTGCTATTATATGATTAAATTGATCTGTTTGGACCGGTACTGAAGTCCAGTCAATTGAAATTATATGATTATTGAATTTATATGATTTTGATTCCTGCGTCGGTACTGAAATCTGACTAGTTGACTTATATGGAATTGTTTATGGAAATATACGTTGTTTGGATCGATAATGAAGTCCGGTCAGTGGATTATATGAAATAGGATGATATGAGATATATGCTATGTAAATGCATTTCCACATGACTTAAATATGGTCGTTGTGATCATCGTACCAGTGTTTGACAATTTCATAAAAGAAACCTACGATTTCTATATGATTTGACGAAAGGCCTACGGGTCCTATATGTTACAAAATGATCTTCGAATCTTATATGATACAGAGTGAGTTCCGGATCTTATATGTTAAAGGTTGATCTTCGGATCCCTATGACCGATGGTATTCCAGTCTTATATGTTCACTGGCCAGTTATAGAACCTTATGTTGTGAAATTCCCAAGGCAACACTTGGTTGATGAATCACAACTAAAGTAAAAGGAATAACATATCACAATGCATCTTATGATATTACTATAATATGAGATGATGAATATGATCTAGAATCATGCTATTTTGCTAAGTTATGTTAATCTGAACTATGTTTTGGAATTGTGATATTTTGCTAAGTTATGATAAATCGAATTACATGTTTGGTTTATATGCCATGGTTTACACTTGTATATGGTCATGTTTTGACTAATGTATGAAAATGTAAGGTAATACTGATTATAGTATTTGTGACTTAATGGATAAATGGAACCCTATGTCAGAGATAGTTATACTTTTGTTATATGATTTTGTTATTATGGAATTATATGGAATTATTGGTTAACTCAGCTACGGCTTGCAAGTTAAAGAGGAAACCTATGAAATAAGCTTGCCTACGACAGGTTCTGTTTAATAATTTGAAATTATGAATTATTGATTTGTTCATATTGTATAGTTTACACTTACTGAGTATGCAACTCATTAAATTGCTTTCACATGATTCCAGGTTTTCTTTGGAGCAACTGACAGCGTCAGTTCCGACATCATTTCACCGATCGGTCAGCTAAAGCTTAGGATCTCTCTCTTTCACATTTTATTATTTTGTATCATCTTATCATGTAGATCTTTGTCATACGACTTGTAAATTATTAATAAGGCCTATGATTGATGAATTAAAGATATAATAAATAATGCATGGCATGTCATATGCATGGTAGTTGTCACTGCATTGCATGTAGAGTTTTAATATGTTAAGATGCCTATGTGTCTGGTGTTTCTCATGTGCTTGACTACTGTAGAGTCTTATAGCATAGATGTTCTTACATAACATGTTAAGAATGTTATAAAAAAATGGTATGTTTTATGATGTAAAAGTTATAAGTTAGGTTGTTACACATTCAACCTTCGAATGAGGCCTAAAATAATTTGCCTTGACCTTGTCCATATAACAGTATCAAGCCATTCAAAATAGCCACACCCACCTATCCTTCCAACTTAAATAATGATATTTCATATGAAAATTTATTTTACCCAGTCACAAATACACCCCTATTAATCAATTTAAAGCAGAGAAATTCAAGTAGAGGAATATATACCTTTTTATCCTCACAACAAAAGTACCTCCTTCTAGGATTAGCATCATTCCATGAGGTCTTCATCACACTTTCCTTCCTATACTTGTAGAAAAGAACTTGCATTGGGTGTGCTCTTTCAATAATAGCCATTAATTTTGAAGATTTTGAAGCTTTCTAGGGTTTCTTCATTATGTAAAGAAAGAATTGGAGATTTTTGTTTCTTAAAAGCCTTCACCAACGGTAGATAAGGGTATTGTAGGCATTGAAATTTTAGTTCTATCTAACTTGACATTAGTGCCATGTGGCTGACACATCTTCAACACGTGCAACTTTCTTATTGGCTGCTTCAACCACAATATCACTACTTCCAACATCTTAGATTGCCACATGGCGTTAGACACTAGATTACAAGGTTTTTAAATTTTCCAAACACTTGATTGTGAAAAAAAAAAAGAGTGGACACCAAAATAATAAATTTTAAAAGTTCAAGCACTAAATTTTCAATTTATCTTGAAGAAAAAAAAATTGATTCTTATCATTGAACAAACTCATGCCCTACCAAATAAAAAAAAAAGTTTTTTTTTTTCCTTATAATTCAAAAGGAAAGTTAAAATTTTAAAATGGGTCTCATTTTTTAGCTTGTTTTGAAAACTCATGTTCGGAGAAAGTAAAGGATGAGATGGATGTCAAAATCAAGTGAGGAGGTAAATCGATCTCTTTTACATTTATGTTTAGTAGATCGTATTCACAATTGCAGACTAGTTTCCACTATTGCATATTGTCTTCCTTGATTTCTGCTAGTTCATTGATAAGGATGGAGGGAAAGTAGTAGCTAGAAGTGGTTTGTAGCCAATAGATATCTCGGTTGCATTTGGATTTTTTCCATGATGGGTTGAAGAGGTTTATTGTTTTTGAACCCGGACCGACCCGGACAATCCAACTCGAACTGCGAATCGGTGGCCTCTTCAGGTGGGAAAAAATAAAGTTAATTGCAAAATTCCGATTGAACGGGTCAAAATTAAGGAACTTGAACTTACCCGGGATAATTACAATGAGAATTTTGTCCCTAGCTCATATGTCTTTGTGATATTAGAGAAACTATATGTACATATTATATAATGTTTTGGTTTATGTAAGCAGTGGAAGATTGATACATTTTTAAACAGACAGGAGACTTTTCTTCTTCTTTTTTTTCTCAAATTATTCCAATTTTTATTTTTATACAAATATTCTTATCAATAAATAATATAAAAATTGGTATTTATTTGGTAGAATTTAAATTTAATATCTTCAATAAATTTTACTTAATATCTACAAAATATTAGCACACTAATTCATATTAATATTTTAAAATAAAATTTTTTAATATATATATTTATATCTAAATTAAAAAATATATAAAAATAAATAAAACTAAAAATCAGGTCCAATCGGTTTGAACTGGTCCGTCCTCAACCCCTCAGCCTCGCCAGTAACTTCCTGATCAAGTGAGACAACGTTGAGTTTGAAATGAAGGTTTTAGAAAAAGAAAGAAAATGAGAAGAGAGAAAGAAAGAGTTATTTAGCGGTGAGTTTTATATTGTTTGGTGGTTTGACAAATTTGCCATTTTTCTCTTATATTTAAATGTGAGTAAATGCAAATTGTGGAATATTAAATATTTAAAATTATTGTGTCTGGGTTAAACATGGCCACAGGCTGGTTTGGCCCGCCGGTTTCAGCCCAGCGATTAACATAGCCACAGGCTGGTTCGGAACCGTTAGGAGATGGTTCAGTTAAAATTCAAGCTATTTTCGAACCGTGAACTATATTGAACCGAACCGTATATTCAAACTACCAGTTAATCCTTTTAAAAAAAAAATTAACCAACCGAACTGCCGGTTAACCGGTCTGCGATGGAACCGCCGATTAAACACGAACCGCCAGTTAACCGGTAGTTCGGTGACCTGACAAGCCGGTTAAATTTCAACATTTCCCCTAACTGTGACCCGACAAATCGAGGCCCATAACTGGCCCGGCCTGTAGCCATATCTAGATGGGGTGCAGTCTGTGCAGGTGGATGATACTGGGAGTGTAAGTCGCGTGTTGTGGGTAACGCGAGACTTACTGTAAAAGTTATAATATTTTGGATACAAAATATTTGAAAATGTGATCAATATTTACTGTTAAATTGTTTTATACATGTTATCCTCGTAATAAGTATTGTGCATAGTATTCGGAAAATGGTAAACAAAAAAATGGTAAAACAATGCAAGTCAATTTTACTTAAAAAGGTACATTACTATTAAGAATTAATTAATCAGCGTCCAAATGGTTGAAAAATGCAAATGTGTTATTATTTTTCCCCAAAGATATTAACTCCTAATATGAACTATAAAATGTTCAGATCCTTAAGTTTTAGCTTATTCTCAAATTAATTGAGTTTAGAAAATTAATTTCAAGATTCTTTGATTTTGCTGCTGTTATACTATAAAATACTTTGGGTCTAAATTTTATTCCTTTTCTAATAGTCAAATTAAAAAAGTTAACTTTTTATAATTTTAAAATATAATAAAAAAATTGCCCCTTAACTATAATAATAATAATAATAATAATAATAATAAATAATAATAATAACACTTTTTCTGTTGCCATTATTCATGTTCTTCTTCTTCTCTCCTTCACTGGAAGGTCAACCAGAAATTTCACCACCACCATCAGAACAAGGACCCAGAGAGCATAATGAAGAACATGATGAACCGAACCCAGAAACACTTAATAAAACTCCAGCAATGGGCTCACTGACTTGCCGCCGTCGCCGTAGCTATCGTTGTCGCATTTTGAAATCATCAACCCCACAAAAAACAAAAGGTAGCTATCAAAGAAGCAAGAAATCAATCTTAGATCCATTATTCCAACTAAAACCAAACAGTCAAAACAGTAAAGACTCGAACTTTACACTGAAACAAAAACAAACCATTAATCGCATTTATCTCCAACACTGATTTCTTAACCAAACAAGAACTGAATTACACACTAAAAAATTCATTGGAAAATTGCGACCCAAAATAGTCCGAGAACCCGATCCGTCGGTAACTTCTCCTCTGGCCATAGATTGACAGAGATGAGGGTACCATTAGAACCAGCTTGTCAAAGAGAGTCGACGAAGTGCTCATATTGACCGTACGACTTTCGGAGCAGTGGCGCAACTGTTTGAAACGTAAAACAAAAATGAGAAGAAGAGGAAATTGATCTAGGTTCGGATGGTGGCGCTTTAATCAGTGAGTCGATTGAAGGGCGTGGATCTATTGGAGTTAAAGGGAAAAAATGGAGGTAAAGGATGTGTCTGCGATGAAGAAGGAGAGAAGAAGACGAAGATGTTTGTTGGTAGATGATTTTTATAGTATTTTTTTTATTTTGTTAATAATAATAATAATAATAATAATAATAATAATACTAATAAATAAATAAATAATAAGTAATAATAATAATGGGATGAGATGACAATGATGATAATGATCATTATCTAAATTTTTTTTAAAATAATAATAATAATAATAATAATAATAATAATAATAATAATAATAATAATTTATTAAATTAAAAATATTTAAATATAAATACTAAGGATATATTAAGTTAAATCTAAAAAATCTAAAATAAATTTATTTAATATAAAATAAGAAGTATTTTAATATTTTAAAATTAATTTTTCAAAATCGAGAAATATGAAAACAAATTTGAAAATGATTTAAAAAAAAGAAAAAGCCACAAACATTTCGTAAAATCCAACTGTGAATTGTGATTTATTGGTGGAAAACTAACAAAAGAACTGAGTGAATGACGTGGCTAACAGGGGTGGCTGTAATTGACTTAAGGAAAAGAAATTAACTTAGGCACAAATCCTGATGCTACTGCAACTATATTTTTTTAAAAGAATTTATTTAATTTTTTTTAAACTCTACGGTCTAATTGTATCTATAAAATTCGAAATCGATTACAGTTCTATATTTTAAATTCAAAGTATTAAATTAAAATATACATAATCTATATATAATATAACAAGACTTTAAGCTAAATTTGAAAACTATTTTTTAAATTGATTTTATTAAATATAAGTCATTTCAATTTTATATCTAAATTTAATTTAACTGCATCAAATTTAAATTTATATTTCCATTTAATTTGACTAAATCAAATTTGAATTTCACTTTAAAGAAAATTTATTTTAATGGTTTTGAATTAAACATTAAATTTTAAAACCAAATTTTATTTTAATACTTTTAAATTAAACATTTAATTTTAAGACTAAATTTTTTGTCAACAATAATTAATAATTTCTGTTTTCAATTTTTTACTGTGTTTTCTTAATTTCCTATTCTAATACTTTAAGAAAAAAATTTCTTAAAATATATTTGCTAAAATCCTATACAACTTTTGTAGAAAACATAAATAAATTAACTAATTATAATTTATTCATTTAAATAAAATAATTATAAATTTATTAAAATACTTGATTTTTTTAGAATTTATTAAAACTAATTGAATATATGCATTTATTTTGGTCAATATATTTTAAATATAATCTTATCAAATAAAAAAAAATCCAAATGAGAAAACAAAATATATTGATTTAGATATATTTCTCTTTCTATATATATGGTTAACAATAATTAATAATTTCTGTTTACAAATATTTTACAGTGTTTGATTTCATATTTTAATACTTTAAGTTCAAATAAACTAATTATAGTTTATTATTTTAAATAAAACAATCATAATTTATTGAAATATTTAATTGTTTTAGAATTTATTAAAAATAATTGATTGTATACATTAAAAGATGTATACATTAAAAGATGTTATATATATATATATATATATATATATATATATATATATATATATATATAAATAGAGTTAGTATATATAATGATTAATCTTTTTATGAGTTGATCACTATTACAGTTTTGTCTTTTACATTCTATAGTAATATATATTAAAAAGATAAAAAAAGTTAAAAGTATGAAAAAAATTAAATAAACGTATTAGTCAAAAAAATTAATTAGAAAAATAAAAATTAACGTGTTCCTAAGCCCAAACCATTTTTCTTCCCACATTCCCTTTCTAAATATTATTATTTTACAAGTTTTGATAGCTTTTCATTTTTTATTAAGCAACAAAACAAACATAATTAATATTATTGCATTCATTTGTCTTTTTAAATTGAATAATTAGGAAACAATTCATTAGCAAATAATTTCACAAACTTCTAATAAAATTAATTATAAAAAATATTAGACTTCTTAATTTAAATATTTATTTATAAGTAGTTTGTTAAAAATAAATATTTAGGTATTTAACTAATTTTCTATATAATTATTTTCAAAAAATTATATCTAATTACCATTTTTAAAATTTTTATGAAAATGGTTCACTCTAAATATTAAAATCATGTTATATTATATTATAAAAAAAATTCACAATTTAAACTAATTATATCCTAATTTTAAGAAAAAAATAGGCATAATATTATAATTACTATATTTCAATTTAGCATTGAATTATGCCAATTATTGTACGCATCAAATAATTAACAAATTCATATTAAATAGCAGTTATTAATTTATTTTAATGCCAAAATTAATAATCATTATAATTAAAATAAATTTTATTTATTCTAAAAAATATTTCTAATTATTTGCACTTATTATGTATATTTCAAAAAGATAATTCTAATTATTTATTAATTAGTTAATTCTATTTATATTAAAATTATGAATTAGTGACATTTTTAATTAAATATAATTTATAAATATATTAATTATTAAATTTATAATTAAAATATTATTAAATATTAAAATTTGAAATACGTTAGGGGAAAATTTCAAATTTGAACACAATAATTGTAAAAATAAGAAAAAAATAATTTTATTCTTAAATATTACTATTCATTCTATACGTTAAAAATTGAAATTAATTATTAAATTTTTTTAAAAAATTAATTACTAAAAAAAACTCACACAAATAATTATATACACATTGGAATAGACTTTCATTTTAATTGGAAACTTGCTAAAAAAATAGAATTAGAAAACAGATTGTTTAAACAAAAGGAAATTTATGAGTAGGTTTTCTGTTTAAAAACAATTAATTGTAAATTATAACATTTTGGTTCTATTTCTATTAATGTTCAATTATAAATATACCCATTGACTTCTTTTTATTTTAATTATAGCACTTTAATTCTATTTCCATTAATATTCAATTTTAATAACATTTGGGTACAAAATTACAATCTGTATATAAAAAAGTTCATGTAAACACAAAAATATTTAGGTGTGTTATATATGTTTTTCTATTATAATTATTTACTAATTGTTAATTATCTGTGATGATTTTTGTTTTTATTGTTTTTCAGCAAACCTTCTTTTCTATCAATATAAAAAAAATCATTCTTTTTTGTTAGTCACATGAAAAGTTGAGGAGTATATTTTGACGGGTTCGCTTCATTCTTCTACAGTTAAATTTAATAAGAGCATATTCAAGATTTTACTTATATTAACTTGATTTTGTAAAAATTCTGTATGTCTTTTTTTTTATGTTCTTAATTTTGTACAGGCATATAAAAAAAATGTTTAGACAACTTTTTCTGTTTTCATTTTTTCTTGTCGGTCATTAATTGAATTTTTTAATTAATTTTTAGATTTTTCTATAATTTGTTCTCTATTCTATCAATTATAAATTTAATTTCAATATTCATTGATATGTTCATCATTAAATTGTACTTGAAATTGTATTGATAATTGTCATCTTGAGATTACAAAGATATGTTTGATTTAAAATAGTTTATAACATTTTTTTTAATTCATTTAGTTTCATCCATTTTGCTTTATTCATTATTACTAATTTTTTCACCTTATCTAGAAGATAGTAAATTTTTATTTTCAGAGTAAGTTACATATTTTATTTTTATTTAATATCTCGGATAAATTTTATTTTATAAGATTAGAGTAAAAAAAATTATTAAAAAGATTACTGAAACAAATATTGATATTGAATTAGAACAACATAATGAATATTACTACTAATTTTTCAAAAATATATACGAAAGAAAGAAAAGTTGTGGAGTTGATGTCAAGAGAATTTTTCCTTTTTCTAAATTTCTTTCTCTTCTAAATCCAAATTTTGGGTTGTCGTTAGTTTCTTCAACCAGCAGTAGCCCCTTCAATAGTTATTTTACTTATTTCTTTAGAAAATATATCTGACATTTTTTGATAGATATGATATTTTTATAATTTGTTTTCATTGTTCTCCTTTTAATGAGAGTTTTTGTTCTCACTTTTGATATGAGTGTAAGATCTTCCTTTAAATTGAGGATATAAAATTTGACAAGTTTTGTTTTTGAACTAAGTTCATAAAATATTACCCTTGAATTAGACAATGATCATGATGTTGAAGGTCAATTTTTTAATCGTTGGTTCATATTTGGTTTAGGATTCACTAGAGTTTCAGTTAAGTACGTGTTTCATACCTTCACTTCACGCTCAATTCAAATGTTTTTTTTTTTCTTCTTTTAAATGTCAAATTGTGAACCGTAACTGTTCACAGTTATCCGCACATTTATGGTTCAATTATGGTTACAATTAAAATTTTTTTATAAACCATTAACTAAACCACTACATTGACGGTTTGATCTATTTTTTCGGTTAACCAGTTCAAATTAGTATCTGGTTTCTCAATCTACAAGTTTTATTTAAAAAGTTAAAATAAAGACTTCTATTTATATCAAAATCTATATGAATTGAAGTTGTGGTTCTTTGTAAATTTTTTGTTCCATCAAGAGGTACAAATTGAATTACGAGTGTTTAAGGCAAGAGGTATTTCAGGGGTTCATGGTAAGGAACATATCTGTAAGTTTCATCTTATTACTGACATTCATATATAATACTATTAATTACAATAAACGCACTTCGCAAACAAAATCTTTTCCCTTTATTTAATTACGCGGAAGTTACGGAAATGAAACGATTTCCTAATTGTTTTTCCATGCCATACAATTATTACACAAGATTTATTTATTTATTTTTAGTTCCTCCAATTATTACATAAGATTAGAAACTCGCTTCTCCCTTCTCTATCCCTCACAAACATTCGGACTTAACTCTAAAACAACAGTGGAAAACTTTAACAATGGCGTCTCTTAAAGTTCCTGCTCGTATCCCGTCTCCATCTGAAGATGCTGAGCAGCTCCGCAAAGCTTTCAAAGGTCTGTAAATCTTTTTTTCTTTTGTTGTCCTATAATTTTAATGCTGTTTGATTGTAATTAAAATCCTTTGAAATGCTATATCACAACAGTCAACCGACTCTGTTCGTTGTTGATGATTGTTTTACAAGTTCTATTTCATGCTGGTGATGCCATTTTCTTTTAGATTATGGATCGTTTGGTTTTAAGTGAACGATCTTTGATTGCTTAATAACATTTGTGTGATGATTCCTGTTTTGAATTAGATCTCTGAATGCTAATCTACTTTCGCAATGGTTGAATGATGATTTGAGAATTACACTTCCTTTATGTTATTTTACATGTTTATGTTTAGATGGCTATTTTATTGGATGATTTTGAGCCTGTTTGGCATATTCAGATTTGAAGAGTGATTATCATTGCAAATCCCATATGTCTTTATTTGTATTTGCTTAATCAATTTCACTGTTAAAGATCTGATTTTCAATGTAAATCACATCAGAATTTGGAAAATTTTCTATCTTGATGTCTTAATAGGGACTGCATATGTGATTAATTTATTATTAACACCTTGTCTCTTTCTCCATATCTTTTGCTTCCATGTTGGATTTTGGACTGACCGATTCTGAGAGAATTATGATCAAGTTTTGCAGGATGGGGTACAAATGAGGCATTGATTATTTCCATTTTGGCTCATAGAAATGCTGCTCAGCGCAACTTAATTCGAAAGACTTATGCTGAAGCTTATGGGGAAGATCTTCTTAAAGCCTTAGACAAAGAACTTTCTAATGACTTTGAGGTCAGATTTTGATCTCACTCTATCTCATTATCCCTTAGAAGCAGAGTTGAGGCAACTTGTAGTTATTTTATTTTGATATCTGAAGCTAATACTTTGCAAATTTGTTTTTCTGGTACAGAGGGTTGTATTGCTATGGACATTGGATCCTGCTGATCGTGATGCATATTTGGCTAATGAAGCTACCAAGAAGTTCACTTCAAGCTATTGGATTGTAATGGAAATAGCTTGTACCCGATCTTCACTCGATCTAGTGAAGGTGAGACAGGCATATCATGCCCGTTTCAAAAAATCCCTTGAGGAAGATGTTGCACATCACACAACTGGAGACTTCCGCAAGGTACTGCCTTCAGCCTTCTCTTAATAATGCTGTTTAAGTGACTCTTTTTTTCTTTTTATTTTCACATTTTTGCTTATTTGTTAGGATGTTGTATAACCTTTTAATTGAAAGTCGAGTGGTTCTGAGCAAACTCACAGATTTTCTGTTTGGAATTTGTCACAAGTTTTATGCGTGGGATAGAAACATGAAATGTTTTTTGCTCATATGATTTCTTTCTATTAATCCGTTCTTACATTATGTTCCTTCTAAATTTATTATACCTTTTTTTATCACCATTTATTCCTCCCACCAGAATCAATTTTTTTCATTTTCACTGTTCTTGTGTAGCTGTTGGTTCCTCTTGTGAGTGCATTTCGATATGAAGGTGATGAGGTGAACATGACATTGGCAAAATCAGAGGCAAAGATACTCCATGAGAAGATCTCAAAAAAAGCTTATAATGATGAGGAGATAATTAGGATAGTTGCCACAAGGAGCAAGGCACAGCTTAATGCAACTCTAAATCACTACAACAATTCATTTGGGAATGCCATCAACAAGGTAGTGCAATTCATTTCACTCAAATATTCTTTTCTGTATTTCAAATTAGACCAAATTCTTTCATTTGTAAATGAAATTTATATTTCAAGTTGATTTATACCAGATATGCACTTAAAAGAAATCTGTTCTGTTTGTAGGATTTGAAAGCTGACCCTAAAGATGAGTTCCTCAACTTGCTAAGAGCAACAATTAAGTGCTTGACCACTCCCGAGAAGTACTTTGAGAAGGTTTTGCGGCTGGGAATAAACAAGTTGGGGACGGATGAATGGGCGCTTACTAGAGTGGTGACCACTAGGGCAGAGGTGGATATGCAGCGGATTAAAGAGGAATATCATCGCAGGAACAGTGTTACTTTGGATTGTGCTATTGCTCGTGACACTTCAGGGGATTATGAGAAAATGCTTCTAGCTTTGATTGGTCACGAGGATGCTTGAGAATTTCCTGACCATATGCTTTTCCTGTTGGTTTTTTTATCTTTCCAGATATGAGTTCTTTTGTTTTGATGAATGCACTTTTAATTTGACTGAGCTTTTGGTAACTGTGGTTGTTTTGCTATATCTTAATATATCCTATGCTTACTGATGCTGGGTGTTAAATTAATCAATATGTATGGAGTTATAACAATCTTAGATTAGGGTAGGAGAGAATTGCCTAATAATCAAACATTTTCTAGGCTAATGATTACAAATGAACTTGGGGTTTATAAAATTATTGACATGATTTTGTCATATAAATAAATTTAATGGCTTTGCTAATTAATCATATAACTACGATTTTTAACCTAATTATTCTTTTTCTTTGTTTGTTTCATGTAATATTATTTACACTATTTTATTAATTATTTTTAAGGGCAGGGAAATAATAGCAATTTCAAAAACAGATTGTTGTACTCCTCTCATCGATTTACTTATATAAAAATTTCAAGTTTATTTGCTTAGCAGTTTAATTTATATTAATAAATTTTCATTTAAAGAAAGTAGAAATGAGTACGTATGATGTTGTTACATTCAACATATACTATCTCCGTTTATAAGGACAATTCGTTGGTTTACTTTAAAAAATTGGTTTTTTATTTTTTTATATATAATAATTTTTTATTACGTGTATTGCATATGATTACCCGTAACTATTTTTATTGCTCACATTTATAATTTTATTTTTATGAAATTTTAAAATATTTAATTATTAATTTTACATATAATATTTATTTTGATGTATATGAAGTTTGTTTTAATTACATTTTTAATGAATTATATATAACTCTAGTATGTATTTGTAAGAAGTATTAAATTCATGAAAAATATTAAGTAGCATGAAATGTTATAGTACATATTAAAAATTAAAAAATTAAGCTATTAAATATTTATAATAATTTAACATTAATAGATTAGACATCTAATTTTGAGTTCTAACTTGTGTGCAGAATATCCATTTGGTAACAATAAAATTAATATCTAGTCCTCTAACTTTTGTATTATTCAATATACCTTTACTGATTTATTTTACAAAAGTTTCTTATTATTTTTCCAAATAGCAACTAATTTTTACTTATAAAATAGTCTCATAACAATAAGTCATATAAAAAATTTAAAAAATATATAGTTATGATTAAATTTTATTTCAATAAGTCATATAAAAAATTTAAAAAATATATATTTATGATTAAATTTTATTTCAATATATATTTATTCATTTATTTTATAAAAGTTAAAATTATTATTTTTTCAGATAGCAACTAGTTTTTAATTTTAAAATAGTAGTAAATATTTAAAAAGAATAGGAAATAAATAATAATTTAGTAAATATTGAAAAGGAATTATAGTTATTTTGGAACATAATGTTCTCTCCTAATTTAGTAAATATTCAAAAGAATAGAGTTATTTTTAAAAAGTAATGTTCTCCTCTAATTTAGTAAATATTCAAAAGGGATAGAGTTATTTTGGAACAAAATGTTCGACTCATTCTCTTATTTATAAATACTTTATATATTAAACAATACTTAACAATTAATACCACATTTTATAAATGAATTAATAGCCCACCTTTAAATTTTTTAAAATTCAAAAATTCTCTTAACAACTACTTAATAAATAGACCAAAATTCAAGTATACATAGTATATATAATGGAATCGATGGTCGCGCAATCTCAATGCAGAGGAAAAGAAAGAACCTAGCCACCATTGCTAGGTCTCAACGAGACAGAGATTACAAAGACAAAAATAGCAAAGAGGAAAAGTAGGTTGAGTCTATGATAGTCCAACAAGCTACAAGCCTAAATTATTTAACATCTCACACAATACACACATGATAGATGGTTACCATATGTTTGTATATAATAGTTTTACATGTACATATTATAGATATCAAAAAATAATCTCAAGTTTACGGCTTATAAGAACTTTCCAAAATTCTCTTAGAATTCTTTGTGGTACCAAAGCATCTAGATCCAGCTAAATTTTTTTTAATCAAATTTGCTTCAATCATTTCACTCATATTCTATTCTGAACCATTTTTCCTTTTAATCCTGCTTCTTAATCTGTAAGAAACAATGTCTAATCTTTCATATTCTCATGCTTCTAATGAAAACAATACTTATTATGAAACCTCACACAATGAAAATTCAACTATAAAACTAGTAAATATAATGCTTACAGAAAGGAATTACCTGTCATGGAGTACATTCATGATCATTGCTTTGAATGTCAAAGACAAGATTGGTTTCGTTAATGGAGAAGAAACAAAACCTAGTCCGAGCTCACCTCTGTACAGAAAATGGAAGGTTGCTAATAGCATAGTTTGCTCAAGGATTCTCAACTCATTTAGACCAGATTTTTTAGAAGCTTTTCTTTACATAGCTTTTGGTAATGACCTATAGCAGGAATTGGCAAGCAGATTTGGTGATTCTAATGGTCCTCTCGTTTATCAAATTAGAAAAGAGATTTCTAGTTTGATCCAAATGAATATGACTCTAACTACCTATTATACTAAGCTGAAGAAGCTTTAGGATGAACTGACATGTTTTAAACCGATTCCTGCATGCTCTTGTGGTATGGTTGAGGCACTTGTGACTTCTCTGATCTGATTTCTAAAATGAATAATGAAGAGAAATTAATGCAGTTCCTCTTAGGACTGAATGACTCATATGATCATGTCAAAAATCAAATTCTGCTAATGGATCCTCTACCTAGCATTACTAAGACATACTCAATGGTGTTTAGTGTTGAAAAATAAAGACAAATACTGATCACAATTGTTGATCCCTTAGAGAATGTAACATCCATGTGAATACAGAAATAGTCACACCAAAATAATACATAAAGATCTAATTACATAATAGTTGATAAAAACAAGGCTGACGAATACTATACACACTACAAAAGAAGTAGACACACTAGAGAGAACTTTTTCAAGTTGACTGGATATCCTGAATGGTTCCTAGAGCTGAAAAGGAAGAAGAAGCACAAGCACGTTCAACATAATCTGAAACTTCTGTTGTTAATAATGGAAAAATTGGTTCAAAATTTTCAAAAATGGTACAGTATGAAATTTCAAAGGCATTGAAGGGAAAAACACCTATAGAGGATTGTTTAGCCACTCCATGATTAATGAAGCTTTTGCAAGCAACACTCGATTCTTTTATCATTCTAACATGGACAATAAAGAAAAAGGCATATGGATTTTAGACACAGGAATAACACACCATATCACAAACTCATCACAACATTTTGATACATTTATTAAATTACCTTTCATCAAAACAGCAGATATGTTAGATGGAACCACAAGAAAAATAACACATACAGGAATTATGAAATTTCATGATCTACTGGTCCTAACCAATGTTCGATTTGTATGTACCTTCAAATCCAGCATTATATCAGTAACTACCCTAGCTAAACAAAATAGAATTTCAACAAAATCCTTACCAGATTGTTGCATCTTGTAGGATATGCAGACTGATGCAATTAGAGTTAAAGAAAAAGAGTTTGGGAACTTATACCTGCTTGATAGTAGTAGCTTTGAAAATGTGATTGCTTCTAGTCATTTTTCAAATTGTAATAAGCATGATAAACATTTAAGAAAACAATGGCAGGCCAAACTGAGTCATGTATTTGAAAAAAGGCAAAACCATGTTTAGACATTCCACATAGTAAAAAATAATCAGTTGTACTATTTGTCCCTTTTCAAAGCAAACAACAAAATCATTTCAAATAAACCAAACACAAACTGAAACTCCTTTTGAATGACTACATATGGACTTATGGGGACCATATGCAATACATCATTAATAGGTGCCTATTACATCTCTGACACCCCAAAACCTAACCTTACGTCGTTCCGACGTCATTTTCATGCATTACGTACATTTTTATTAAAATACATCATGATTTGATTTGATAATTAAGTTAATTATGGATTATATAATTTGAATATGATAATATATGATTTGAATAAGAATTATAAGCTATGTTATGTAACACTCCAAACCTAACCTCACGTCGTTTCGACGTCATTTTCATGCATTCTGTGCATTTTCATTAAAATGCATCATGATTTGATTTGATAATTGATTTAAACATGGAATATATGTTTTGAATATGGTAATATATGATTTGAATAAGAATTAAAAGCAATATTATAGGCTCGTTTGCCGTCGCACAAACGGAGCTATTTAGGGTTTTTGGACCCGCGCGATCGGAAAATGCCGAAATCACGTAAAATATGAACCAAATGATTGATATTTTGATATATGTTTATTTATATGATTTAAAGAGTTTTGGAACTCTAAATTTGCGACGACGTCATATTGTTTTGGTTCCACAAAAATCGTCGAGCTTCGGACTCAGTTTAGGGCACCGAGCGAATCGCGACCACTTTTTGGATTTTGATTTTTACGAAAATTCAGACACGTATTATACTTATTATTTTGACACTAAAAACAAGTTTAAGTAGGTTCTGGTTGTGTTTAAAAGATTGAAATCAAGTTTGGAAGATTGAATGAAAGAAGGATAGAAAACTTAAGGTTAAAGTAAGGTTTTAAAGTAAAAAGGCTTAAGATTTTTGTATGGAAAGTTAGGAAGCAACTGCTGGATTAGTTTGGGACTTGTAACATGAGGTGGAGAGGCAGAAAATAGGCTGGAACAACAAGGGAAATTGAGTGAAAAACGTAGGCCAAGTGAGAGGAAGAAGAAAGAAAGAAAAAAAAAAAAGAGAAAGGAAGAAAAAGAAAGAGAAAAAGAGAGAAATCCTTGAGAAATCTTCAAACCTGTTGTTTCATCATGTTCTTGGGTAGTTTAGGAAGAGATTAGATGTGTTAGATTGGAAAGAATTTGGCTGGAAATCATGAAATTAAGTGAAACAAAATTCTGGTTCAAAATCTAGTTTCTAAGGCAGTTTTAAGGTACCAACTTTGGAGGGTTATAACTTCCAATTGGTAAAGCCTATGTGAGTTTTGGATGTATAGGTTTATAGAGGGTATGTTTTTATAGAGATTGGTCATTTTAGTTTGCCGAAAATCCACCGGAGGTGGCCGGAAAAGTGGCTGGAAGTTAGGTTGAGAGTTAGGCAGATTCTGGATTCTAGGTAAGCAGTGTTGAGGAGCCAACTTTTAGGACTTGTATCTTTTGATCTAGAGGGTTTCCGGGAATTTGGCTCCGACGGTTAGCTAGAGGATGTGTAGAGGAAGAGAATGGTGGTCGTATCTTGTCGGAAAACCATCGGAGGAGGACGTACCGTCATCGAGAAGTAGGCTTGAGAGATTGTTTTTCTAGGCAGGAGGCTGCGGGAGACAGGGGCTAAGGTAGGCCCCAAAACGACACGACAGGCGTGCATTTTGGGTGCCAGGCGCGTGCGGGCGCGAGGCACGCAGGGGCTGCGGGCTGGCCAAAACGACGCCATTTTGGAGCATCGAGTTCTCGAGCGGCGCGGGGTAAGCAACCCGAGGCCCACCCGAGTTCACGGCAGTGAGGTAAGTGCTAAAACCACTTACTTATATGTTTGATTTGAACCTTGTGAAATTTCTAAGTATGCTATATCGAATTGTTTGGACCGGTATTGAAGCCCGGTTATCTGTGATATATGAAACTGCTGTTATATGTTTATGTTGATCTGTTTGGACCGGTACTTATGCTCGATCAATAGGAAATATCTGTTATATGACTTGCGATGTTTGTGGTTTCTGAGTCGGTGCTGAAATCCGACCAGTTGAGTTATTTGATCTGATTATATATATATATATGTTGTTTTTAACCGGTATTGAAGTCCGGTCATATGATTATATGAAGCATGACGATGAGAAATGTATGTTTTATAAATGCATTTCCACAGGACTTAAACATGGCCGTTGTGATTATCGTAGCCAGTGTTTGTAGATTTCACGAGAGAAACCTATGGTTTCTATATGATTTAACGGAAATACCTACGGGTCCTATTTGATATAGAAAGACCTATGGGTCCTATATGTTACAGAGAGACCTACGGGTCCTATACGATGCAGATTGATCTGGTGAATACTGCATAATAAAGGTTGATCCGTTTTGACCGATAATATTCCGGTCTTACAGGTTTGCTGGCCAGCTATGGTTACTGATATCCGTGAAATTTCCGAGGCAACACTTGGTCGATAAATCACAACTAAAGAAAAAGGAAAGACATGTCATTATGCATCTTATGATATTGCTATGCTATGAGATGATGAATATGATATTGAATCATATTATTTTGATCAGATATATTAACCTGAACTATATTCTGGAATTGTGATATATTCCTAAGTTGTGATAAACCAAATTACGTGTTTGATTTATATGATGTGGTTTACACTTGTATATGATCATGTTTTGACTAATATTTGGAAATGTAAAGTAACACAGATTATAGTATCTATGGCTTTTGGATAAGAGGAATTCTATGAAATAAGTTGCCTACGACAGGTTCTGTTTAATATTTTGAAATTATGAATTATTGTTTTGTTTATATTGTATAGTTTGCACTTACTGAGTACGCAACTCATTAAATTGCTTTTACATGATTCCAGGTTTTCTTTGGGGCAACTGACATCGTCAGTTCCGTCATCATTCCTCTGGGTCGGTCAGCTGAAGCTTAGGATCTCTCTCTCGCTTTTTATCATTAGAATCATTATATCATATAGATTTTTGTCATATGATTTGTAATATATTAATAATGTCTATGATTAAACGAATTAATGATATAGTATGTAACAACCTCTACTTATACTCTTACGTCATAGAACATGCTATATTTTTTTTTAACACATATAACATGTTGCATTCTCTTCTTAATATGTGTTTAACATATACAACACATACATGAACATATCATTCACGTCACCCATGTATAGTATATGGCCTCTCTATTAAACAAATATCAAAACTTTATTAACATATATAATCATGTCATTCAAATCATGCATGTATAGCATATGACATCTCTTCTCTTTTACCTTTATCTATGGTTAATCATGTAATTCTCTGTACTGTAAGCATATCCAAACATAACATGTTTTATTCACTATAACACAACACGCAAGCACTATTAACATGTAATAACTCTACATGCAGTACAATGACGTCCACCATGCATATGACGAGCCATTCCTTATTTACTATATCACATATTTTTAATCATAACCATATGACAAACAACATCTATATGATAAGGTGATTCTAATAATGAAATGCGAGAGAGAGAGAGATCCTAAGCTTCGGCTGACCGACCCAGAGGAAGGATGACAGAACTGACGATGTCAGTTGCTCCTAGAAAAACCTAGAATCAAGTAAAGACAATTTAATGAGTTGCGAACTCAGTAAGTGCAAACTATGCCATATAAACAAAGCAATAATATCATAATCGCATAAAATTAAACAGAACCTGTCATAGGCACTTATCTCTTAGAACTCCTCTTATCCAGAATAGTCACAGATACTATAATATGTGATACTCTACATATCCATATAAGTCAATATCCAATCATATACAAGTGTAAACATAGCATATAAACCAAACACGTAATTTGGTTATCATCTCTCAGCAAAATAACATGATTCCAGATCATATAAATATCATAAATGTTCATTCTCTGTAGCATGCTATGCAATATGACATGTCTCTCTGTTCTTTAGTTGTGATTTATCGACCAAGTGTTGCTCCGAGAATTTCACCTCTGTTGGTTCTCTAACTGGATCCAGTAAATGAGGAAGACCCGGAATACCGTTAGTCAAACCTCTCTCTGTAAGATCCGAAGATCATCTCTGTAGCATATAGGACCTGTAGGTCTTTCTATATCATATAAGCCCGTAGGCCTCTCTGTAAAAACCTGTAGGTTTACTCTGGTGAAATTTGCAAACACTGGTTAGGATAATCACAACGCCTTTAATTAAGTTCTGTGGAAATGCATTTATGCAATATACATTTCATAACAATATCTCTCATATAAACATGTAGTCGAGCTTCAATACTGGTGAAAGCAACATATATATATATATCTCTATATCAGATCAAATAACTCGACTGGTCGGATTTCAGTACCGACTCAGGAACCACAAACAATACATTTCATATATCATATATCTCTGGTTGACCGGGCTTCATTACCGATCCAAACAAATCAATAAAACATATCATCTCTTTTCCATATAGCAAAGATGACCGGGCTTTAATACCGGTCTAAATAGTTCATATATAGCATATATAGCAATATCACATATACATCTCTCTATACATGTAAGTAAGTGGTTTAACACTTACCGTACTGCTGTGGGCTTCTGTTGGGTCTCGGGTAAAACGCTCCTATAATGCATAACATAGCAACCAAGTTCAATAATCAAATCAGGACTCCATATAAGCTATGATGCATGCTTTAATATTTAATTCTCTGATTTAATTGAGTTTTATTTCAATCCATAAAAATTTTCTATAATTTAAAACTCAATCTCTAAAAATCTCTGCTTTAAAATCATTTAATATCATATTAAAAATAATTAACAATCTTTATTTATCATATAATAATTATAATTAATCATAATTATAATTATTAAAACCATTTTATAAACTTTAAATAAACTCTTCAATACTTTAAAATCAATTCATAATCAAACATCTTTAATTAAATATTTAAATCTTTATTTAAATATTTAATTCTCTAATTTCAGGCTCAAAACAATCTCTAAATGCATTTTTGACATCAAAAACGGATTCAGAACGTCGAAATTAGGCTAGAAGAGCTAAAATATAATTTATAAAAGTGTATGGGTAAAAAATATAAACATTTATAAATTCAGGGGCCAATCTGTAATTAAAAATATATGCAAAATTGCCCAGAAGGGCTAAAATGTAATGCGGCAGAAACTTTAGGGGCTAAAATAGAATTTTACCAAACATCAGGTGCCAGGCGCGCTATTTGGCTCAAAACGCAGGCTTCCGTGCTGTTTTGGCCACTGAATTCAACACTCAAAACGCGGCCAATCTGTGCGTTTTGGGCGCGCCTCCTATGATCAAAACAACACAGCCTCCTGTCGTTTTGATCGTCTTCCTCCTCTCCCCAGCTTACTATTCCAGCCTAAAACTCAGTCTTTCAAGCCAACTTCTAGGCGACCGTACGTCCACCTCCGGCCACCTTCTGGCAAGCTACGACCACCTTTCTCTTCCCCTGCACACCCTCTAGCTAACCATCGGAGCTAAATTCCCAAAACTTCTCTAGATTGAAAGATATAAACACCCAAAGTTGGCTTCCCACACTGATTTTTACCCAAAACCAGAAACTGCCTATTTTTCTCTCAACTTCCGACGATCGTTACGATCACCTCCGGCGGTTTTTCGGCAAACTAAAACCACCAATCTCTTCTCCTACATGCCATCTACAACTCTATCAAAGCCAAATCCTCCCATGCACTCTCAATCACAAGATACGAAGGCTCAAAGTACCTTTCGTGAAACTACCAAGAAACCAGAATTTTGCCCAAATTTTAGTTTTTCTTTCTCCCTTCTAAACTAGTCCCCCTCTTCCCTTTCTAACACTTCTAATCAACTATAAACCATCCCAAAAACATATTAAACACAAAGGATTGAAGTTTTTACACGAATTTCTTATCTCTCTCTCTTTCTTTCTCTCTTTTTCTCTTTCTTTCTCCTTTTCTCTCTTCTCTCACGTTTCTCTCTCTTTCCCTCCAAACCAGACTCGCTCTACCCCTTCCACCTCCTCATTACATTCACCACAGCCTGCCAGCAACTCACAATTCCAGCAGCTGCTTCATTTTTGCACATAATCATCATTTTACCCTTTTTATTACTTAACCATAAAGTTAACATATTTTCTCTTCTCCTCTTTCACATTTTCCTCTAATTCCAGCCTCTAATCAAGTCCAGCACCAGCTTAAATTTCATTCTAGGTTTCGAAATAAATAGTATAACACGTGTATGAAATTTCACAAAAATCGGAATCCGAAAATTTGCCGCGGTTCGATCTGTGCCCTAAACTGAGCCGAAACCTCGACGATTTTCACGGAACCGTAACCGTACGATGTCGTCGTAAAATATTAGTCCCAAAACTCTTCAAATCATATTATTAAACATATAAAATCATATCAAAATCATATGGTTCATATTTTACGCGATTTCGGCATTTTTCGATCGTGCGGGTCCAAAAACCTTAATTAGCTCCGTTTGTGTCTTTCGACGGCAAACGAGTCTATAACATAGCTTATAACTCTTATTTAAATCGTATATTATCATATTCAAAACATATCCAAATCATTTACTTTAAAATATTGCGCGTTTCCGACATTTTCCCGTCGCGCGAGCCAAAAACCCTAATTAGCTCCATTTATATCTTTCGACGATAAACGAACTTAAAACATATTTTATTTAATATCTTTAATTCATATATTGCCATTTCCAAATCATTTAATTTATTTTCATATCATATATCATATTAAAATATAATGCATTTTAATCAAAAATACACAAAATGCATGTAATGACGTCAAAATGACGTAGGACTTAGGTCGGGGGTGTCACATAGTAC
This sequence comes from Croton setiger, assembly GCA_948099555.1. Classification (NCBI taxonomy): domain Eukaryota; kingdom Viridiplantae; phylum Streptophyta; class Magnoliopsida; order Malpighiales; family Euphorbiaceae; genus Croton; species Croton setiger. Next base: position 27,051 of record CANUEY010364441.1, read on the forward strand.
ATAATGTATGGCATGTCATATGCATGGTGGACATCATTTGTGACATCCCAAACCAAACCCTACGTCAAATCGACGTCATTTCATGCATTTTATGCATTTTCATTAAAATGCACTATGACATTATGTGATTAATGAGTTAAATATGAATAAAATGAATTATATTTGATGATAAATGA
>CANUEY010364531.1:0-22005 GCA_948099555.1 Croton setiger
CATATTTTTTATATATATATATATATATATATATATATATATATATATATATATATATATATATATATATAAATTCAAATTCCAATTTTTTTTTTTACGTCTTACAGTGTACAGATTTAAAAAATATATTTGTAATTCTTATCATGATAGCTTTCATTTGGTATACTCACTTGCAAAATTTTTCGTCAAAATTGTAAGTTCAATTTTTGGATTGAAAATTAGTGAATTGATGTCTCTATTATTGTTGGACCTTTGAAGACAAGACACTAATTTATTAATTTTTCAAAGAATGTGACATGACACGAGTATGAAATGTTAGTTTTAGATAGAGGTACAATAGGTCATTTTAAAACGTTGTAGTGCCATTAGAGAAATTGTGTAAAAGGTAAGAATGTAAATATGTATTTAACCAATAATATTTCTAATATTAAACTGAAAAGGATTTCTAATATTAAATTATTTTAAAACATGTATACATATCATACAAATTATGATATGAGTGCTATTATTATTTTTTTAATATTTCATTTTTTACAATTTTGAAGAAACAATAAATAAAAACCACAAGCGATACACATATAATCAAATATACTATTTTAAATAAAGCATAATCAAATATACTATTTCTGATAAAAATTAAAAAAAAAATAACAAAAAATTCTATTAGAAAATTGAATGTAAAAAATGATTACCTAAAAACAATAATTTTCATTAATCTCATTACACAGTTTTAAAATTTTTTAAGTATGTTATGATTACAGAAACTTTAATTATTTCTAAAAATATAAATTTTACATTAAGTCAAATACTTTATATTTTTATTATTTTTATTATTTTCATTTAATTTTTATACTCATCATACTTCATCATTATTAAAAAGTTCTTACTTTTTTATTTAAAGAAAAAATACATTTAAACTCTCAAGTGAATACTTATAATAAAAAGTTATTCAAAATATTAGAACATTATTTTACTAATATTTACTGAACTTGATATTTTAATATTCTTCATTCATATATGCGTACGTTTATGTCGTATGATTCCATTTAATTCTGTTGTCACCCATCGATTCAAGTACTACTCTAAAAATTTCATATATCATATATCATATAGTTGACCAGTAACTAGATTTTGTATGACCCGAAAATCCATATATAATTCATATATCGACCCGTAGGTTCCATCTGTAAAATCATATAATGACCCATAGGTCCTGTCTGTGAAATTTTGCAAATACAAGTCGAGAGAATTACAACTTCTTTATTAAGTTTTATATGAATGCTTCTGAATGACATCTATATGAATATCACAAATTTCAATATAACCAAATGATCGGGTTTCAGTACCGATCCAAACAAATAAATCAGCATGTAATCAATAATTTCAGAAAAACAAATGAATATACAATATTCATAAAATCAATTGATCAGACTTCAATACCAATCTAAACAAATAAATCAACATATAATCAATAATTTCATGAAAACAATTGATCGGACTGCAGTACCGATCCAAACAAATAATCTGAATAAAGAAAGTGAAACTGACATTCGTCTTTTTATAGTAAAAAGTGGTGATTAGAAATTTAAGTGTAGTTATTACCTCTTGAAAATTCATAGGATACCCTTAGGGTCAATGTTGAACAGTAAAAGGTGATGAGGTAATTACGCGGGGGCATCAAATTGACAGGTTAAGGAATTGGTGCATGAAGTTTTTACTACTACTTGGCTTTAACCAAGGTTAAAGGTCGGTGATTCCTGAATTATGTTTAACTTTGAGAATTTGTTGACTAAGCCAACACAAGAAATGACTTGGACTTGTGGGGGGACATTTGTAAGCCACCCCTGAGAATCGACCCCTTAGATTGCCTTACCCAGGGGAGGGGGTCGGATGTTCTACCTGAAGTAAGGGTCGAGGGGGCCTCATGCTCACTGACCCTCGGATCATCTTACCTCCTGAAAACCGACTTACAGAAGATTTCGGATGTAGGTAGCAACCTTAGGATCTCACAAAAGGTTAGGGCCTCTTAGGCTCCAAAATTCACGGGGCCTAGACCCTCCTAGTGGATACGGAATCTTCGAATCTCACCGATGCAATTCCCCTATATAAGGAATCTCAAATGTCACTCTTAGAAAAGAGTCACTCATACAAGTTTCAATAGTATTAGTAATATTCAAAAGGAATAGGGTTATTTTGAAAAATTTTAATAGTATAATTTAATATATTTTTAAAAGGAATATGAATATTTTTGAAACAGAATATTCTTCTATTTACTTATTTAGAAGTAGTAGATATTGCTAGAACAAGTCTATTAGTTTACTTAATACCACTATGGAATTGTTTGCAATTCAATGAATATTATAAATTCCCTCCTCCTAAAAATGTTATTATGTTATATACGTTAAATACTGTCCAAAAAAAGTGTCTCATTACGTATTTTTATATTTTAATAAATCACAATTTTTTAAATTTTATTTTTGTATAATTCATAGTACAAGTATTATAAAATGCTAAAATAAAATTGATATATTTAATTTTTCTAAAAATTATTACTTTTTCATTCTATAAAAATGCACGCTATTTAAGAAAATAGATATTATCTAATACTTAAAATGTTCCCCATTACTTTGCATTTGTAGGTTTATCGGAAGATTGCCTTACTATCATATTAACTTTATTAAAAAAATTAAAAATAAATCATTTTCAATTTCAATAAAAAGACGAAATACAATATTTTCTCATAAAAGATTAATAAGGTTGGGTAAAATCTTGATTATTCAAATTGGATAATAATTAAAACTTTATACAACAGTGTTATTTTAAAAATTAATTGTATATAAAACTCGCAAAGTTGAAGTAATAAAAATATTAATAAGGAAACATGTGGTATTACTAACTCAATTCATATAAAAATATTATTCAAACTTAAAAATCTTATTTCCATATAAAAGAAATTAACATTCCATTCCCCATATAATTTGAGTTAGCAATAAAAAAAAATATAACTCCCAACACAGAAAATTACTTTTATTAATAAAATTCATGAATAAGTATAATCCATCCTCTAAATCTATCTATATATATATATATGATAATTGTTCCAAATAAATAAAATTATCTTACACTCTAAATGGTAAGTTAATTAAATTTAAACTTTGGTTTTGTCATTTAGTTATCCGCAAATCAAGGGAATAAGTGATAAATGAAGACCGTACAAGAAGAGTGAGTGAGATTGAATAATTGCAGAAATGTTTATTACTCCATAATAATAATAATATAATGTTTGACTAATCTCTCCTATAATCACCTTCACCTCTGCTGTTTTTATTTTGAAATACAAATGGAGTGTGGAGGTGCCATGTGTACTAGTACTTGTTAGCTAGCTGTAAACATTTTTTATTCCATTTTAATGACCTCCGTTAGATTAGATGCTCGCATGTTCATTAGTCCCTCCCTTCCTCCCATTCTCACGTGCTTTCTTTTTTCTTTTCTTTTTTTATTTTAGGGTTAGTTTGGATGGAGGGAAAGAAAATACATTGTTTTTGAAATTCCTTGGTTTAAAATAAAATAAGAGAAGAGAAATAAAAGAAATAAACTATTATAATTTCTCCATAATTTCTAGAGAAAATGAAAGGAAAGGGAGGTAATAAATATGATTATTTTTATTTAAATTTCTTTTTCTTATATATATATATATATGGGCTTGATAGACAAAATATTTATTTTTCCTTCATTTCTCTCATAAAAAATTTAATGATTCAAATTATAAAATATAAAACAAATACAATTTCACTTCCTTTCTCTTCCATTCTTTTTCCTTTAGTTACCTCCGTCTAGGGAAGAGCAAATTTCAGTAATTACCGAATTACCGATCGGTAATTACCGAACCGAATCAATTCGATAACCGAAAATCGATAACGGTAATTTACTAATCAGTAATCGGTAATAATCGTCGGTATTCGGTAGCAGTTTCGATAGGGGAGTTTAAAATTTTCGGTTAAAAATTACCGAATTACCGAAAAAATTACCGAATTTGGACTCCTCAAAACTACGTCGTTTTGTGTTATCATTCGGTGATCGGCAACGTTTTGAAATTACAATGGTTTTCACAAATTTGGTAATCAATATCGGTAATCGGTGGCGAGACCAAAAAATTTCGGTTACCGACACCATTCGGTATCGGTAATGGTAGTGATAAAAAACTTATCGATTAACCGATTACCGAATGTTCGGTAATGATACTCGGTAACGGTTACCGAATGCTCACCCCTACCTCCGTCTGTATTAGACAAAACCATAATTTCATTCTTGTAAATTGATATCATCTAAAAAAAACCAAAAAAGCTACTCTGTAAATATCATACACTTGCTATCTTTTAACAATCCGTTAAGACCAAAACACATTAAGAGAGAGCTCCCGTTCACTCATATCTTGATCTGTCCTGCATTTCACTCCACAATGAATTAGATTTTTTGAATTACGGATTAAATTTAATATTTAACAGACTTATCTACATGTGTTATCATTTGAAAAAAAAAAAATATTCAAGCAAAAATAAATGAATTCAAGTATTTTTTATGTATTTATAAATTATAAAATAAGATTAATCAATTACATAATCTAACAAATAAATTTAATAATTATCTACATTGAACTTCATTTAATTGATTAAAATATATTGTAACTTTCACAAATATCTAGTTCACACTTATATGATTAATTCCAATAAAAGTCACTTTTATAGTGATCTTATAAGTAAACATAATTATTATCATTTAAATTTTTTAAATTATTAATAAAATTATAATATTATTCTCGAACAGGATGGATACGGGCTAGTATACTAAAATATGTTCTAGCCCCAAATTCGCAGTGGGTTTCGTTATTAAAATTTATCCCTGTCCGTTCCCAATAGATCAGGTAAAATTTGCCCACTTAAGTTGAGTTTCAATGAATTACCGTTAGATCGGGTCAAATGTTCAATTCTACTTGCTATATTGTACATTCGCTGCATCATTAAACAATTTTCAACTTTTATTATATATTTTATAGATAGTACATTTTTTGTATTATTATAATTTAGATATTTTTTTTTAAAAAACAAATATTTATTATAAAAAAATAAAAAATATATTCACCTCCTCCAAGTGATGTTTGAAAATCAATGTAGAGTGGAGACGGATGCTCATCTTTTACTTCAAGTGGTATTTGAAAATCAATGTCATGTTAAGTTTTTTTTTTTTTTTTTTTAAAGTTACTAAGATTCAAACTCTTGATCTCAGACTAAGGAGGTGTATCACTTTAATCAATTGAACTAGAGGTCATTTGTAAAATCAATGTCATGTTGCTACCCAATTATTACCTAACCTTAATGTCTCAAATCATAACTCGATAAGGAGTTTTGATGTTGTATCTCTAGTCCACTAACTTGCAGTATACTTTCCTCTTCCAAACCAGTCATCCAAGTACACGTGGGAGTCCTCTCTAAAAAAGGAGTCTCAATCACTTCTAAATGCTTATCTTTTCCACCTCAAGAGGGAGAAGTATCAAGAATCTTCAATTCTCTTTTTGAAAGTTTTCTAGCTTTCTTTGTCATCCTCTTCTTGGTGTCCCATTGAGCCTTCCTCATAGCAGAATAACTTTTACCTATGTCGATGTGCTTAGGCTTTAAAGATTACAAAATGAGAGGAATTATGGTGTGCAAGATCTCTCAAGTCGACCATAGTTGTGACACCCCAAAACCCTAGCCTACATCGTTCCAACGTCATTACAGGCATTACGTGCATTTTCATTAAAATGTATCATTATTTGATATGATATTTAAGTTAAATATGAATTATATGATTTGAACATGATAATGCATAAAATGAATATGTTAAACAAGATATGTTTTAAGCTTGTTTACCATCGAAAGACACAAACGGAGCCAATTAGGGTTTTTGGCTCGCGCGATCAGAAAATGTCGGAAACGCGTAAAATATAAAGCAAATGATTTTGATGTTTTGATATATGTTTATTATCATGATTTTAAGAGTTTTGGAACCCTAATTTTATGACAACGTCGTACGGTTTCGGTTCTGCGAAAATCTTCGAGGTTTCAGAGTTAGATTAGGGCACCGACCGAACCGCGAATAATTTTCGGATTTCGATTTTTACGAAACTTCAGACACGTGTTATACGTATTATTTTGACACCAAAATCATTTTGAAAACAAGTGCTGGCATGATTTAGAGGCTGGAATTCAGAATCAAAGAAAAGAAAATGAAGAAAATAGGAAGCTTTATGGTTAAGTAAAGGAAAAAGGTGAAAATAGATATTTTGGGTAAAAAGAGAGAAGTAGCTATTGGAGGGTCTTGTTAGGGACTTGAACATGAGCTGGTAAGGTTGAAAGTGAGGCTGGAATAGAGGGATATAGAGAGAATCTAAACAGAACCAGAAAAGAAGAGAGAAAGAGAGAGAAAGAAAGAAAAAGAAAGAGAAAAGAGAAAAGAGGAAGAAAACTTTCAATCCAAAGCCTTTAGAACATCCCTAAGGCTTGTAGGAAGAGGTTAGAGGTGATAAAAGTGAAGGAATTAGCTGCGAAGTGAGAGAGAAAGAGAAAATAGAAGTGAGAGAAAATTTTCTAGGTTTTGGGCAGTGTGAGGTGCCTACTTTTGGGAGCTTATATCTTCCAACTGAGCATGCATGGGGGAATTTGGCTTCTATGGTTCGGTAGAGGGTGTGTAGAGGAAGAGAACGGTGGTCGTAGCTTGCCAGAAAGCCACTGGAGGAGGACGTTTGGTCTGAAAGTTGGAAGAAAATCTTTGCGGGCAGAAAACCAAAAGAAGGAGGAAGAAGGAGACCCAAAACGCACGACAGGCGTGCGTTTTGAGTAACAAGCGCGCAGACAAAATGACAGCAAGGGGTTGTGTTTTGATCAAAACCTCAGCGGCCAAAATGACGAGGGTTTCTGTGTTTTGATGCCAAATAACGCGCCTAGCACCTATTTTCGGTAAAAATTGTATTTTGGCTCCTGAACTTGTTTTCCGCATGCATTTTAGCCCTTCTAGGGAGTTTTGCAATTATTTTTAATTGCAATTTGGTCCTTTGACTTTTAATTATTCATATTTTTGACCTAGAAACTTTTATAAATTATATTTTGACCATTCTAACCTAATTTCAACGCCTTGAATCCGTTTTTGACGTCAAAAATTAATTTTGACATCGTTTTGAGCCCAAAAACTAAAGATTAAATATTTTGCTAGAGATTTTAATTATGATTTTGGATTTAATTTATTATTTGGTTTAATTAATTCTTATTGGTTTTTATAATTATAATTATTATTAATTATAATTATTATATGATAAATAGAGGTTGATGATTATTTTTAATATGTTATTAAATGATTTTAAAGTGGAAAATTTTTATTAATTGAGTTTAAATTCATAGAAAATAAAATGAATTAAATTTAAAACTCAATTATTTCAGAGAATTAAATATTTAATCATGCATCATAGCATATATGGATTTCTGATTTGATCAATTGAACATCATTGCTATGTTATGCATTATAGGAGCATCGAGTTCTCGAGCGGCATAGGGTAAGTAACCTGAGGCCCACCGAGTTCACAGCAGTGAGTAATTGCTAAACCCATTTATATGTTTGATTTTGACTTTGTGAGTTTGCAAAAAATGTGATATTGAACTGTTTGGACCGGTACTGAAACCCGGTCATCTGTGATATATGAAATTGTTGTTTTATGATTATATTGAACTGTTTGGAGGTCAATTGGAGATATCTGATATATGAAATGTGATGTTTGTGGTTCCTGAGTCGGTACTGAAATCCGACCAGTTAAGTTATATGATCTGATATTTGATATATATGTTGTTTAAACCGGTACTGAAGTCTGGACACATGATTATATGAAATATGATGATATGAAATGTATGCTATATAAATACATTACCACAGGACTTAAATATGGCCATTATGATTATCGTAGCCAGTATTTGCAAATTTTGCGAAAGAAACCTACAGTTTCTATATGATTTGACGGAAAGACCTACGGGTCCTATTTAATATAGAAAGACCTACGGGTCTTATATGATACAGAATGATCTGGTGGATACTGTATGTTACAGGTTAATCTTCGGATCCCTATATGATATGAATGACCGACGATTTTCAGGGTCTTATATGTTCACTAGCCAGCTATGGTTACTTATATGCTGTGAAATTCTCGGGGCAACACTTGGTCGATAAATCACAGCTAAACAAAAAGGAAAGACATGTCATTATGCATCTTATGTTATTGCTTTGATTATATATAACATAAATGACTTGAAATAATGCAGTTTTGATATATTTGATAAAATGAATTATATGTTGGCTGTAAATGGTTTTGGTTTGCACTTGCTGAATATGCGACTTATCAAAAATCGCAAATTGTGTTTTCAGGTCTGCAGTCTGAGTGAAGTACTGACACTTCACCAGCCTAATCACAGGTGGGTACAGCTGAAGTTTAGGCCTCTGTTCCTTATACCACGTCATTTGTAAATGCTGCATATATTTTTTGTTTTATGCTTTGTTTGTAAAGCATAATTATATGATTTTGGCATGTATATAATAACATGTTATGTTTGTTTTACCTTTTTGGATAAATAGTCTTTTGTAAGACTTAAAGTACATGTAAATTATGTATTGGCATGTTTAATGGAGTTTGGTATATGACATGTATGATATTTGGTTTAATGTTTCTCTTATATGCCTGGTTAAATGATTAAAATGACTTAAGTTAATCTGAGAGTTAATGTGTTTAGAAAAAAAATGGCATGTTTTATGACGTAAGATTATAAGAGAGGATGTTACAATAACAGGGAGGAGTTGTCCATTTTTTAGTTCTTCAAGTATGACAAAGTAATGTTTTTGATGTATGCTTTACCTAGAACTTGATGTGCTTGAAGAAAACCGATCTATATCCTTCTCTAACTCTTCTCCAATAATCAGACCCAAATAATTTTTCTTTCGGTCATTTGCCTAAAATAGAAGGTTACCTCGATTATCTTGCCAAACAAGAGGGTGGGGAGTTGGAACGTGAATACTTGAACCAACTCCACCATAGAGCCTTTCTTCATTAAGTCTTCCAATACATTCAAGTCCAAAATTCAGCCATTTCTCTATAGCTAACATTTTTCCAAAAAAAAAAAAAAAAAGATGAAAGAGGAAAAAGTCGCTCACCAAAAAATTAGTAGAAAAAACAAAGAAATAAAAAGCCTTTATAGGTAGAAACACTACTCAACCAAAACCTGGACCCACTTCACTGTTCCCTTTGAAAAAACTCACGATGACCCTCTAACAAGAAACACATCAAACATATAAGACCCAAGCAGCGCTGAAACAAAAGTCCCTTCAGTATATTAGAGCTTCACTACCATCGTCAAAAAAATCACCACTGTGCCCATGATTTGGAACAGAGAAGTAATAGTCCTCACCCACCCTAACACCTATAAGAGTTTCCAAACTGAAATCCACATCTGATTGATGATTAAGAACCAATACTTATAAAGGACACATAACCACCAAATTTCAAAGTAAAACCACAATCGTATGGTGAGTTCGAACTAAGGTTTTCAGAGCATACATCGCCAACAGTTTTAATGGATTTTTACATATCCATAAAATGATTTCCATTAATCGAAGAGAATCCTCAGAAGAATAATCCGACTGTAAAATGCTTGAAAAGCATACAATCACTAGAAAAACCGCCGAATCACAATAGAGGATTATGATAGAGGATTGTGATTGCCACATAGTGTTTTCCGAAATAGATTTTCCTTTAAATTATTATTTACTATTATTAGTTTTTAATTATTTAAAAATGATAATAAAATTTAATAATTTAATTAATATTTTAGTTATATAATATTTGAAACATAAAATAAAAATAATATGATCTGATAGAAAAATAATTAAACTATATATTATAATTATATCATTATTAATAATTTCACATTCGAACAACAATCGGTATTGAATTTTATCAAAAAGTAACCTAAATTGTCTATTGGTTGTTAGCCATCAACTATGTCATATTAACAACGACAATTAGCAAAGCTCTTGGTAGAGATGCAAACGAGTCGAGCCGAATAATGTCCTGTTTGAGCTCGTCTCGTTTCAATTTTTAGGTATTTGAGCTTGCTCGTTAGCTTATTCGAAATTTGGCTCTAAATTCAATAGGTTTAAGACATTTAAATCAAAACGACATAGTTTTATGGAAAAGAATTACAATATTAGACTTTGTCATGAATATGTTTGCGAATATTATAAATGATTCGATTTGCGAGCTTGTTCGCTTAGAGGCTCACGAACATGTTTTTGTTTAGAGGCTCGCGAACATATTCATGAACATTCAAACGAAATAATTTATGAGCTAAGCTTGAGCTCAGCTCATAACAGAACGAACGAGTATTTAGTGAGTCGAGCTCCTAAATTGTTCACCAACGTATCTATTTATATTACAAATGAGAGGTTAATAAATAATTTTTTTTAGAAGAAGGCTAATAAATAGTTCAAGAAATAACAATGATGTTTTTTTTGAAAGGAAACAATGTCATTTGTACTTAAATAAAAATAAATTAGTAAGAAATTTTCACTTGTATGACTAATATATTTTTTCTTTGGAAGAGTGTATGAATAATATTAAATTATAATGTCGTGATTTTTGCTTTTGGTCGTATTATAAAGGTTGAGGGTGTTGGGGATATAATCGAAGCGAAGGAAATTATGGTCCCAATTTCTACAAATAACAAATTTTGAAAAAGGTAATGGGAATTGGATGAGATGAGATATCCAATTCCAAGACATACTAAATTAAAAAATACTATTTATTATGAAAAAAAAAAAGGAGAATAACGCGGGAATGACAGGAAGGCACGGAACGGACCATTCTTCAACCCTTTCTTATATATCACCGACTTATAAGACCATTACAAACCACTTCACTAGAAACCCTTTCTTTCTGTATTATTATTTCTTATTCAAAGCTGTTTTTGTTCTTACTTTGTATTGGAGCTGCTTTAAATGAATTTATTTATTTTATATGCACATTTTATTTTTAGTTCTCCCACTTTTTCAATGAATTAGCATGTTTGTTTGATTTAAATGTTAGTATCAAGGTTCTTATCAAATTATACTTCAATTCTTTTCCATTTCGAAAATCCGATCAATACAATTCAAAAAGAAAAAAAAAAAACCCATCTTATTCTATAAGTCTACGAGGAAATATTGTATTTTTTAAAAAATAAATTTTTTTTTTTAAATATCAAATATTACTATAGGGATTTATCATATTTCTGTTTCACCGTCAGTTCAACAATAATATAAAACGAAACTAAAAATGAAGTCTTTTATATTATTAATAACTTTAGTTTAAATGTTATTATAGTTTTAATATTTGATTTTATTAATTTAGTAGGTTTTTAACTTATTTTTATTAAAATATAGAGTTTTGAACTAAAATATTTATAATATAAAAAATAGTAAGCCCTGAAGAATATCAGAACACAATAAAACAATTGCAGAAACTTTGAAAAATCTGAAGAAATTGACTTTCCCGCAAAGGAGAGTATTTGCTGGTATATTCAAGCCCAAAATTAAAATAAAAAAAAAAGAAAAGAATAGGGACCACTCAGAACACAAAAATAATTTGATTAAGTTGCTACCCTAATTTATTAATAAAATATGACACTAAATAAACCAATGGATAAAAATAATTTTTATTGCAAAAAGATATTACTTCCTTATCCCGAAAAGAATTCGAATACTAGATTTTCAAATGTGGATAAAGAAATAAAAAAAAAAAGAAATATTTTGAGAGAAAAAGATGTAAAATTTATAAGAGAAAAATAAAATAATGCACAAGCAAATAATAGCAAATAAACAAAAAAAGAAATATTTATCAAGAGATAAATTAACTAGATCTCAGATATAATATTCACTCAATGTAATAGGATGCTAATTGGACTCCTAATCAACTTGAATAGGGTTCCAGCATGAGAACACTTAACGAAAATTATGTAAAAGGGAAAAAACATATATAATAAACTAAATATAAAAAAGCTATAAATGGCTTTGTGCATGCTAAGAATCATTTGTAAAAGGGAATCTGAATTTAATTTAATTAAATTGAAAAAAGAATTTTTTTTGAGTTAATTGCATCCGCAATCTAAGATTAAATCCTAAATCTGCCTACATACTCAATTTGAATTTAAAATCAGGGTGGAATGTAATTCCAGATCATAATTAAATAATTTATTTACAGATTATTATTATATTTTTAAGTGATGGGAGAAGATAATTAATTGAAAATTAATTAGAACATGATACCTTGTGGATGCAAAACCCAGAAAAGGAATCTAGAGCTAGAGGAGAGAGAAAATTCATATGACTTGAAAAGCATGCAAAAACTGAGTGTTTTACTAGGCTATAATGCGTCTAACAGTGTAAAGATGTATAGAAACTGGGTTTGGAAACTGTGGGTGGAGGTCCCTATTTATAGGGATGCATGTTTAGCCTATTTAAGAGTCTGGAAGCTGTTTCTTTGTTTTGAAGCAAAAAAGAAGAGAATATTCTAGAATGAGACTCTTTAGAATACTCCAAAATAAGAGAAAATTGGACTGAAATAGGAGAAGGGCAGACAAAAGGACGGAGTACTATGTTAGGGAGGTTCCATATGTCACCCTGTGAGTAGGTCTCATGGCAGCAGTAGATTGGGACACAAGGGAGGCAATTGGTGTGGCAGTGAAATGTGGTAGTTGAAGATTAGGCCACGTAGCAATCGATTGCTGATGTAGTGATGATGTGGCAAACTGCTGGCAATTGGCGGTAGGTGGATGACGTAGTAGTAGCCGGCCGATGGTCAGAGAATGGTCAAAATTCGGACGGAACATGGCCGATTGATGACCAGCCGGCGACGTTGGACAAAGGCGGCGCGTAGCAGCCCCACGAGGAGGGGATTGCTTTGACCGGTTTGACCGTTTATGGGGCTGACCTGCCACATGGCAACTCTTGGTTAGCTCTTGTTGACTAGGCTGCTAATTAAGCAACTGATTGGGTTTTTGACTTCGATTTGGTCCAATTCCATATGGTTCTAGTTAAATTAGGTCCCATTTGAGCTGATTTTGCCTTTTGCTTGGTTTTTTTATGCTAATTATCAATTAATCTGACTCTAAAAAGCTCTTGGTTCGAGGAAAAAATGCAATTGAGACTGAGAGGAGCATACGGGGTTAAGATAAGAGGTTGTAATGTCGATCTTGAAAAGAGGCTAGAACAAAGTCTGATTCAAGTTTGTAGGCCTACAATACTGCTTGATTTGAAGAGATTGAGGCTAGATTTGAACCTGGGCTTGGGCTTAGTTAGGGGTATCAAATTTTGCTATTCACATCACCCACCACCTAAAACCAATCAAAACTATTGAAGAAGGATCTAGTCGTAATTTTATTGACTTTCAGAAAGAAGTTTCACATCTTGTTTTGGTTAGCAAATGAAGATCATAAGCATCTAATGAATTGCAGAGCAAAGATGAAGAGTTGCGTAGCATAGTTGACAGAAAAGTTTTGAAACACAATGAAAACATGTTGAAAACTAGAAGTTGAAAAGCGAGTTTCATACCTAATCTTGAATTTTTCTAGTGATTTTCATGTTGGAAAACGTGAAAAATTGATGTTGTCAGAAAATCTACCTTACTGGAATTAGCAGTGATGTATCATCGAAAAACTGAAGGCTTTCAGAAACTATTTGTGAACTCATCATATTCCTATGGGGTAATTATTTATAGGTCCCTGAAATTTTGCATAATATACTCTAGGATTCTTCTATTTTGGAAATTGTATTAATAAGTCTTTATGGTTTCAAAAATTGTACTATTAGGTCATTCCGTCTAGAGACGTTGTTAGTCAACTGAAAAAGTCAAACGATTTGGATTAAATTTTTAAAAAATGACAAAATTACCCTTTAGTTTATTTGAATCGGACCATACTAATTAAACTCAATCTTTAAATCAAATTATTATTATATCAATTTGAATAGGTTTGGTTGAAGCTGAAGTTATATTTGTCAAATTCACCGAACAGAAATTTTGGTTCTGCCGATCAAAATGAAAGCAAATTACAATTTATTCAGTTAAAACCCTCTAAAACTAGTTTTTCTTGTATAAAATGTAACTTTCAATTTTTAAATTAATCCAATAACTGAATCAAATCAAAGATTGATTTTTTCTTAAGCAAACTAAATATTAAATTTATTATTTTGCATTTAAAAATTCCATCTCACTCTTAAGCAAACTAAATATTAAATTTATTATTTTGCATTTAAATTATTATTAGATTTATAGGAAAAATTCCGGATTTAATCCTATGCTGCATGCTCAGTTAACTTTCCTTAACTTTCCTTATTTTTATTTAAATTCGGAGTTTCATGTACTGTTAGTATAAAATCAGTGTTCATGTCAGTTTATTATAAGTTTACAATAAATTTCAGCATGCTATTTTAATGTTACAACTTGTTCATTATTCATCCATTTTGTGTCTTTTTACATTATTTTCTTGGGATATTTTTGTGCAGTAAAAATGTTTAAATTGAAACATGAGCCAAATTAGCATTTAAATTACATTGAGCCATCCAAGATCTGAAATTAATCCATTTTTGATGTTATTCATTTTTTATTATTAATTATCTTAGAACTCAAGTGATCAATTGCTAAACACATTGCAATGTCGGCACAGCTCTCGAACCCATTTATGCTTTTCATAATATTATTTATATATGTATAATATAAGTAATTAAGGGAAAAACACATGCCATCATTCTATCGTAAACCTCTCTCAATGTAGAATCTTTTTAATTTTTATTTTTTAACATTGATGAGATCTTAATTAATTAAAGGGAACAATTGTATTTATATCTGAATTTTGATATATTATTATATTTGTATTTTACAATTTAGGCTATATTGTTTTCACTTTTTAGACAATTATACCACTTAATTCTTTTCTTAAATTTTAACATTGACATTGTTTAAATAATTTCACTAATCCCTAAAATAATCCTATTATCGTTTGGGCATCATCTTCTTCCTCATGAATAACGCCCTAGCCCCAGTCGTCATGTTTGCCCAAGTTGAGCCACTGTTGCAGCTATTCCTCCTCCATGCTGTCTATTTAATGCCGCATCAACATTAATTTTATAGCCTTTTGGCGGAGTCCAATGATTAGTGCCATTAGCTATGTTATGGGATGGTCTCAAATTGCCTCATTTGTGCAATTTTTTTTTAATTTCTATTTCTCTTTTATGATTATATTACTATTTGGCATAATTTAACAAGAACTAGTGTTTGGTATAATTTCCTCTTCTTGGGTTGTCTTGCAATCTCAACATAATATGCAGTCTAAATATTTTCAGTTTTAACATGAGAACATTTTATAGTTAGGGATGATAATTTTCTGGTAGTTCCTTTATGCTTTCAATTATAAGCACAATCTTTAAGAGGGTGCTTTCTTAAAAGGATGTCCAAATTCAAGCGGTGTACAGAAAATGAGATGTTATTCAGAAAGTGGACAAAAGTGAGGAGTTCACATCAGAATTATTCGAATTCTTAATTGAAAATTAAGAGTTCGGATACCTTTTATGCAAATTTAAGGTTTCACATAAAAGTTAGCCGAATTGACTGATCGCACGCTTAAATTTAAAAATCGGGACATGTGTCAGAACCACATAAGTTTAGATACCAATTATCCAAACTTGACTTTTTTGAAAATCGTAAATGAGCTGCTAACACGTGTACAAGTTGTAACGTCCTCTCTTATACCTTACGTTATAAAGCATGTCATATTTTCTTTTTATATATCATCTTTTAATTCGCACGTTAACCTATTCCAATTCAAGTATTAAACAGCATATAACATACATATTCCAAACATAAACTAAATATTAAACATACATTTTTATACATTCTATATTTACATAACGCTATGCCATATTATCCCAAAACTTAATAAACATATATATACATGCCAAATCAAAGAAGTAATGCTATACAAGAATAGCATTAATCAAAATTCTATATGCAACCGATACAGATCATGTGATGTGAGGGAGAGAGGCCTAGGCTTCGGCTGTACCGACCTGAGCAATAGACCGGTGAAGTCTCAGTACTTCACCCAGACAGCAAACCTAAAAACATAAATATGCGTTTTGTATGAGTCGCAAAACTCAGCAAGTGCTAAACAAAACATATATATAACAAATAAGGCAATTTATCAAACATATCAATGTCATCATTTTCAAGTCATATATATATATATATATATCATTTATATAACAGACTATAATAGCAATTGTATAATGACATGTCATTTCTTATTTATTGGTTGTGATTTATCGACCACATGTTACCCCGGGAATTTCACGGCATAGCAGTAACCATAGCTGGATAGCAAACCTGTAAGACCGGAATACATCGTCGGTCAATAAGGGATTCGCAGATCAACCTTTAATATGCAGTATCCACCAGATCATTCTGCATTGTATAGGACCCGTAGGTCTTTCTATAACATTTTAGACCAATAGGCCTTTCCATCAAATCATAGAGGAAACCGTAGTTTCTCAAACGTGAAATCTGCAACATTGGTAACGATAATCACAACCGCCTTATTTAGATTCTGTGAACATATGCTTGAAAATGATATATATCATATTATCATGCTTATATAATCTCATACTTGTAATAATCATGTAATCACATAATCGGATTTCATTACCGGTAACATTAACATGGTATAACATATATAAATTTATTCCAGATTATATAACTCAACTGGTCGGATTTCAGTACCGACTCAGGAACCACAAACATAGCAATTCATATAACACATATAGCCAATTGACCGGGCTTCAGTACCGGTCCAAACAATATATCCAAAAGTCACATATTAACAAATCATACATTATAGGTGTTCAATTATCATTTCCAGGCTTTATATCTGTATATAACATGTTTAGCAACGACATAATATTCATATCAAACACATATTAGTAAGTGGCCTTAGCACTTACCTCACTGCTGTGTGCTCGGGTGGCCCTCGGGTTCCTTACTCCGTGCCGCTCGAGAACTCGATACGCCTATAATGCATAACATAGCAATAATGTTCAAATAACCAAATCAGAAATTCATATATGCTATGATGCATGATTTTATATTTAAATCTCTGTGTTACCTTTAATTAGAATGGATTACAAATTTCAAATTTCAAACTTATTTTATAACATAATTAAACATATTAAAAATCTCAATTTTCCATATAATAATTATAATTAAGAGTAATTATAATTATGAAAAACCAATTCCAAGCTTAATCAAACCATATAAATAATTAAACCAAATTTCATTTTAAAATTTTTAACCAAACATTTTAAATCTGAATTTTCAACCTTAAAACGATCTCAAAATAAATTTCTGACGTCAAAAACGAATTCAGGACATCGAAATTAGACTGGAAGGGCTAAAACATACTTTATAAAAGTTTCCGAGCCAAAAGTGCAATTATTAAAAATTGAGGGACCAAAACGTAATTATCCAAAATATCAAATTCTGCCCAGAAGGGCTATTTTGCACAGTTCCAGAAACTACAGGGGTCAAATTGCAATTTTTATAATTTAAATCTACTGGACTAAATTGAAAACAATGTAAAATTCATGCTGTTGGACTAAATTGCATAAATATTTAAAGTTCAGGGGTTCAAAACAGAAATAACCAAATCCAGACACCAGAAAAGCAATTTTACCAAAATTCAGGCACTGCGCGCGTAATTTTTTACGCCTTCGCAGACTCCCCCGCAGCCGCGCGCGTCCGGATCAAAACGCACGCAGGGCATCTCGTTTTGACCTGCGTGCCAGCCCGCCTGTCCCGCCTGCCGAGAAAAGCTGACTCTCCAGCCAACTTCCCGACCACCGTACGTCCTCCGGTGGCTTTCCGGCCAACTAAGACCACCTTTCTCTTCCTCTACACACCTTCTAACTAACCATCGGAGCCAAATTCACAGAAACCCTCTGGATCAAAAGATATAAGTCCTCAAAGTTGGCTCCTCAACACTGCCTACCCAGAATCCAGAATCTGCCTATCTCTCAACCCAACTTCCAACAACTATTCCGGCCACCTCCGGTGGTTTTTTGGCAAACTAAAAAGACAGATCTCTAGACAAACATACCCTCTTCAAACCCATACAGCCACAATTCACATAGGTTTCACCAATTGGAAGTTATAATCCTCCAAAGTTGGCTTCCCAAAACTGTCCAAAACCAGAACCTAAGTACCTAGAATTTGTTTTTCTTCCTTCCACGAATTCCAGCCCTTTTCTTTCCAACTTAACACATCTAATCCCTTCCTAAACTACCCAAGAACATGATTAAACAATACATTTGATGATTTCCCAAAGATTTCTCTCTTTTCCCTCTCTTTTTCTTCCTTTCTCTTTCTTTTTTCTTCCTTTCTTCCTCTTCTCTCTTTCAATTTCGTGTTCTTACACTTTCTCACTTAACCAGCCCTCATTTCCTGCATGAAACACTCACTTCACCTCCAGCTAATAATCCAGCAGCTGCTTGGTTGATTTTACACCATTTTATTCCAATTTTACCCTTACATACAACTTATACCTTAAGTATTTCTTCTCTTCTTTTCATTCAATCTTATAACCTCACAAACCAGCCTCTAAAAACATTCCAGCAACCATTTCAAATACATTTTGGTGTCAAAATAATATGTAGAACACGTGTCTAAAATTTCGTAAAAATCGGAATCCGAAAAGGGGTCGCGGTTCGCTCGGTGCCCTAAACCGAGTCCGAAGCTCGACGATTTTTACGGAATAAAAAATGTACGACGTAGTCGCACAATTAGGGTTCCAAAACTCTTTAAAACATATTCATAAACATGTCAAAACATATCAAAGTCATTTGGTTCATATTTGACGCGATTTCGGCGTTTTCCGATCGCGCAGGTCCGAAAACCCTAATTCGCTCCGTTTATGTCTTTCGACGGCAAACGAGCCTATAACATAACTTGTTTCTCTTATTCAAATCATTTATCATCAAATATAATTCATATAATGCATAATTAACTCGTTAATCAAATTAAATCATGGTGCATTTTAATGAAAATGCATAAAATGCATGAAATGACGTCGGTTGACGTAGGGTTTGGGTTCAGGGTGTCACACAAGTGCTGACAAAATGTGCAGAAAATTAGTTCTCAAAAAAATTATACGAACTTCTTATCACACAAACAAACTCAGAACAGACACAATAGTTTGAAAAAAAAATTATAGTTTTATAATAGAGCTTGTATTTTTTTTTTTTACAATTCAAAAATACTTTTTATCTAGATTTTGTTACAGTTGTTGAAAACGGTATACATTGCTTCATTTTCGTTAAATATATACTAGAGTAGTGCGTTTCCACTTATGGATGACGTAGTTGGTCTAAATTACAGTTGCACTGACGCAACAATATGCATTGATGCTCAGTTATGTTTTGATCAACTTGTTGATCGGGTATGTAGAGTTTATCGGGTAGATAGAAATATGGTACGACTGCATTTTACTATGGTGTAGACAGAACACAATGGCGCTAGGTGGTATATCATTATGCAGGATGATGAGACTGTTTTGTTTTTATACTTATATGCATTTAACTGGCTGAAATTGCATGTAACATCAAAACAAATTGTCGATGTTCAAGTTGTATGTCTTTCTGAATCATTTGGCATAGGAGAAATAAGCGGTGCTGCACATGAGAGTATCAACCTGAGATATACAAAACAAGAAAATGAGAGCGTTAATTTAGCGGTTTACAGTCCAGCTGAATGGAAAAATGAGGAGATTGGAGAAGAAGAGGAGGAGATGTCTGTGTTGAGTGGTTTTAGTAGTTATCAATAGTTTGTGCCATCGGATGACAATATTGAAAGTGAGAATGATGTAACTTCAACATCGAAACATTTTGTCTACGGTGATATAGGTTAGGAAGACCTAGAAGAGGAGAATACAGTGGGGCTTCAAATATGGGATGGAAATACAGAGAGTATTGACGTCGAAATATATTTCAAGAGTAAGTAGGCTGTGTAGGATGTTGTGGCTGCGTGGTAAAAAAAAAAGAGGCATGACGTACTGGACAGTTAAGAGCAGAAAAAAAACATGGGCAGTGAAATGTGTAACTCGTTGGCCTAAGTATCCCCGGGAACAACTACATGGGGCAACTTGCATGTGGAGTATAAGAGCATTTGAACAATCATATTTAAGATTGTGGAGGATGGTTAAATGAGTGTGGGAGCACAATTATATGGGTGCAAACATAGTGAACGAAGACAGAAACGTAATCTCCAAAGATATTGCCACGCTTATTACAACCCATATTATGAAGGAACCGGGCTATAAAGTAAAACATATTCAGACAGAAGTCCATAACCAGTTCCAAGTAATTTAATTGTCATGAATTTGTTGAATTTATTGTAATTTATTGAATTTTTCAGTTTTAGGTAAAGATCATTTTCAAAAAAGCGTGGCACAGTAGGAGAAAAATGATTGAGGCAATTTGTGAGGCATAGGAAGCCAATTTCAAGGAGCTGCCCAGATATATGGCTTCAGTGCAATCGACAAACCTAGACACAGTGGTAAAATTCAAGTTTCAAAAAGGTACTGATGATTGTCATAGACGCTCTTTAGATATATGTTCTAGGCATTTGGGGGCCTCCGTACAAGTATTCCAAGCGTGTCGTTCGATTTTGTGGATCGATGTAACCCACCTTCATGGCTCGTTCCAGGGAAAACTGATCTCAGCAGTGGTGAAAATATAAAACAACAATATTCTACCAGTAGCATTTGCAGTCGTAATAGTTGGAAATTGTTCTTGAAATACCTGAAATTGAATGTTCTTGGTGACTGTTGTACCTGCATTATATCTGATTACCATCAGGGTATCATTTCCTCCGTGGAGAAAATATTTAAGAAATATCCAGAAATGGGTTTCCACAGGTTTTGCCTAGAACACGTGAATGTCAATAACGCGATTCAGAGGGGAGGGTTTGAAGAAACTCTGTCAGAAAATCGATACTGAATTGCACGAGGGAAAGTATGTTGCTACATGGCAGTAGGTGGCACAAAAAAGCAGGGGAGCCTATTTCTATTTGCAAGACGTCGATGCTAAGAAATGAACTCTTTTCGCTGACGGCTACCGCAGATGAGGGATGTCAACCACCAACTGTAACAACATTCTAAAAGAGTCTCGTTACTTTCCAATTAAAGCTTTGGTCGAATTGATATTGAAAAAAAAAAGGTTATTATATTCCAGCAGGACTTAGCTCGGATAGAAAAATGTCAAACTGTCCCTTGCACCATATCCAATGAAACATTTTAATAGGTACGGGTGGCGTGCAAGGCCCCATACAGTAACTTTTTGGAACATTAGGTCATTTCTCTACAAACACACAGGTGGTGAACCACAACTGTAAAACCTACACCTGCAGAAAGTGGCAAACCTATAAAATTTCATGCTCACATGCAGTTTCTGTGGCCTTATTTAGACACGAGGATCCCGTGGCCCTTATTGATATATTCTATATTGTGAAAGTATGTGCTGCACACTTCATTGGAATATTTACCTCTGTTTTGGGTAAGGACACATGGCCTCATCTAAAATGGAGTCTATGGGTCAGGTTGAAGGCGAGTGAATCGAATGAAAAGGGAGATGGATTATAGCAGAAGGCAGACTAGAAAAAGGACACTTTGCAGTCATTGTAGAAACCTAGGACATAATGCCAGATCATGCAAATTTTCTCATCCTTTGTCGGACAAAAATCCTACTTAATTCTAATTGTAATTTAATTTATATGTATGATAAAGTTTTAATTGCAATTAAGTTTATATATATATATATATATATATATATATATATATATATATATATATATATATATATATA